>JAUZST010000831.1:114769-145343 GCA_034779995.1 Parotocinclus haroldoi
AAACATGCCAATTCGAGTTGTGAATCAAATCGGTTGTTGTGTTACGTTCAGGTGCCACCTTGCCCACAACCTCGGCAGACAGAGAAACCAATACCAAGTCAGTATTCTAAGGGAAACCATGAAATTATATAAAAACTTTGCATAATACATGTAATCACTTTTGGAACCAGTTTCTAAAAAAATCTACCATATAGAGTACAATTTAATTGTAGGTTAAATACATTTTATTTTAAAATAAAAATGTATTTTTATTTCTTCCTCCTTCCTTGTATTGATTACACATAGTCCTTGAGAAATTGAAAAGTGCTAAAAAATAAAAATTTATTTTTATTTCCTCCCTCCTCAGTAGATTCTTAAATAGGGACATTCGAGGAACAAGCAATTAAAAAAAGTCTGGCCAAAAAATAAAAAAGTTCATTTTATTTCTCATTAATTTACACTCAGCATCCCATATTGGCAGAAAACAAAACAGATGTGTAGAAATGTTTGTAAATTTATTAAAAAAGAAAAACTGAAATATCACGATTATAAGTATTCAGACTATTTGCTGTGACTCTCATATTTAACTCACAAGCTGTTCATTTCTTCTTTGAGTTCAGCTGTGATTAATTGAACTGATTGTATTTGAATAGGAAAGGCACACACCTGGCTATATAAAACCTCACAGCTCACAGTGCATGTTAATGGAAATGAGAATCATGAGGTCGAAGGAACTGCCCATGGAGCTCAGAGACAGAATTGTGGCAGGGCACAGCCAAGGTTACAAAAAAAATCTGCAGTACTCAAGATTCCCAAGAGCACAGTGGCCTCCATAATCCTAAAATGGAAGAAATCTATTACGACCAGACCTGGCCGTCCAGCCAAACGGAGCAATTGTGGGAGAAGAGCCTTGGTGAGAGGGATAAAGAAGAACCATAAGATCACTGTGGCTGAGCTCCAGAGATGCTGTAGGGAGATGGGAGAAAGTTCCACAAAGTCAGCTATCACTGTAGCCCTCCACCAGTCGGGGTTTTATACCAGAGTGGGATGATGGAAGAAGACTCATAGCTGTACTAACTCAAAAGAGTGCCTCTACTAAATACTGAGCAAACGGTCCGAATACTTATGACCATGTGATATTTCAGTTTTTCTTTTTTAAATAAATTTGCAAATATTTCTACATCTGTTATTTTCTGTCAATATGGGATGCTGAGTGTACATTAATGAGAAATAAAATGAACTTTGATGTTAGCAAATGGCTGCAGTGAAACAGAAGAGGGAAAAATTTAAAGGGGTCTAAATACTTTCTATACACTGTCTATACACTGTTCCTTCCTTTGATTTAATGAAGACAGCACAACTGTTCTTAATGGCACTAATTAGGGTTTATTGCTAAACGTGAGAACTCTAACATAAATAACACAAACAAATGTACAAAGAAATATTTTCTCAAAATAATAATTTGACAAAAATATTTAATTGTACATTTGTACAGTGAGGGTGTGACTTCCTTTGGAGCATTCCGTTACGTTTTTAGATACTTATTTTTACCTTGCGAAGTGACATGAAAACTCCGTTAAGAAGATCTACTACTACATACAACTTGTATATGCATTCATACAATTATTTCCATCAGAAACCTTTGCGGCATATAGTTCTGCTTCAGCTCTTAATGCCCTTAGGAATCAAACAAAAGGTATTTTAGTTTACACTAAAATATGCACTGCCCAGGTAGGCAGTTACACCCACTGTATACACTGCTCAGTCACAACATTAAAACCAATGACGCTGAAGTGGCTAACACTGACAGTGTGGTGTTCCGGCTAATGTTCTGCTGGAAAACCTGGGTTCAAGGCATATATGCTAATGTTACTGCAACAACATTCCCTAAAGCCAGTGGGTTCTTTCAGGAAGCAAATGTGCCATGCCGCACCACAATAACTGTTCAGGAATGGTTTGAGGAACACGTACAAAACTGGTTGCAATTGTTCTGGAATATCATAATATCAATATAATATAAATAGCTTATTAAGTGATTTCAGTAAATGTTATATGCTAAAACATCATGATGAAGTACACAATGCTCTGCAGCTGTACATTTCTCTACATGAATAGCAAAGAAAACAGAGAAAACTAATATAGGTAGGTAATATCCTTCTTACCATCAAGTGTTTTTAGGTTTGGGACCCGCTTGGTGGCCTCATCTATCCAAGTGCTTTCAGCTGAGTACTTCTCTTCTAAGGGATTACCAACAAATACCAGTTCTACTAGGGATGGAAGTTCTGCCAATTTCAGAAACTCCCCTATGACAAAATGAAATAGTTATACAATGAAGTGCAACAAAATGATCAAATAACTGTTCAAAATGTTGTTTTCAAGTTAATGTAGGCAGTTGCTGGCATGCTCACCCCACTCCTTGACCAAGTTGTTGGACATATAAAGAACACGGAGCTTCTTCATTACATGGATTCCCTTTAGCTTCTCTATGAGATTGTAGGAGATCCAGAGTTCCTCCAACGTGTCCCCTACAGCCTCCTGTTACAATAGCACAGCTGATTATAAATTGTTTAACATTACGTTATATAGGCATTACAAAGTAAAGACATTTTATAGGCCCATGTTAACAATAATAATATTAATATTAATATATATTATATATATATTAATATATAATATATTAATAATAGTCACCCCTGTTGCCGTCAGTGTGAATTCAGTACTTACTAGTCCATTAAGATTTTTGATGTTGTTACGACCCAAGGACAATATCTTGAGGTTTCCTAGCAGAAACAGTAAATAATAGCACCACATTTATAAGTCTCATATTAATTTAATTCTCTGATATATGTATGGTTTATTAGTAATTTGTGGTTGTTGGAAAGAGAAAAGGAGCCAGGTGGTAGATCATCGTCCAAATACTGAAACAGTGACCCCTGCTCTCCCTATTAGGAACTGCTGGTCTGTGGTCTCCAAGGGCAAGTGCCAGAGGCACCATGCAACCTTGAAAAAAAGCTGTGTTAAAACATGGGGAAATATGGCAGACTCACTTAGCCCATTCAAGTTGGCAATTTTTTCAATGCAGTTTGTTGACAATGACAATTTCCTAAAAGACAAAAACAGCATGACACAAAATAAAACTTTGCATACTGACTAAAAAACAGTTAGTCGGATAATTAGAAAACACATCACTCGCAACTGATGAGGGTTGAGAGAGAAGCATCCATCTTTTCAATAGGAGGCATCTGACCATACAGTTTCACTGCTTTAGCATCACCAGCTTTTTCTCCTGACAGCTCCTCCTAAGGAAAAACAGTTTAACCTTAAAATACATACAGGTGACATTTTATTAAGCATACTGTATCAACATTCTTTAGCACTTTTGTATTGTATTGCTAAGTACATTTTGTAGGTAAATGTCGTGAGATCTTTATTGATGATACACATACATCTATAAATGCCCTTTACTCCGAGTTTCAGAACAACAGTGACACTATAATTGTAGTGACATACCATCAGCTCAGGAAACATTTGAACTGGTGTTGATATTGGTGCATTTGTAGGAGTAGAAGTATAGTAAGTGAATGTATCCCTATTTAGCAGTCTTTAATAATTTCCTGTTTCACTGCGGGTACAAATGAGATATCAAAATTAAAACATTTAATATTTTAAAACAGAGTGATAAAATGAGCCTGTCTGGAAGTGTATTTTGCCCACAGTCAGGAAGATGGCTAAATGGTGGCATTTGGTATGGAAAATTCTAAAACAAAGCAGTTCATTCATAAAAATGAATTTATACGAAAAACAGAATGAAAGACATGTAAAACATCATCAGATTTGCATCATCAAAAGCCCTAAAAGTAAACAGGGAACTTCAACAAACAAGGTAAAATACTGCCCTTTGTCATTTATTTATTTAAAAAAATTACCCAATATTACACATCAGTGCAAGTATGTGAACCTTCTGTATTAGAAGTTACTTTACAGGTGACATTACAAACAGGCGTTTTAAATTAATGGGATGACAATCAGAGGTCAGATTCACAAAAGCTTTCTAAAGGAAAAAAAACGTGAAGCTTCTTAAAATATTAATATAAAATATAAAAAATGTTCTTAAATTCGATTCAAATACAATATACAGCATGATATATAATCTGAATGTTTATGTTTTCCTTTGACTGGAACTAAATAAGAGAAATTACAGTAAATAAAAATTCTAAATGTTTTATATTGTGCTTTATTTTGTATATTGTAAGATAAGGATAATATTTTGACATTTTAAGTTTCTTTCAAGAATTGAATTTCAGAAGATTCTTAAGAACATCTTACTGCTTGTCCTAAGAATGTGAATCTGGCTACAAGTATCAGTTGGCACCCTGTTTGTGAAAGTGTTTCATGGCACAAACAAAGCACATTTCTGAGGACCTCCACAGTCATGCAGCTTGTTTACAATTGTAGGTAATTCAAGGTCATTGTTGCCCACTTCAGCAGTAGTCCACCAACAAAGATATCCCTCACATTATAATACATTAATAGAAACTCTCTGTTCTCCAAAAAGAACACTGCTGCCCATCAGTAATTTGTTAAACATTAGAATATGTGGAAGTCAGAAGGCTATTGGAAATAGAACTAGTAAAAATCTGAAAAAAAAAATGGTGGTAGTATCATGATGTGGGACCGTTTTTATGTCATCTGGGCCACTTGCCATCACTGATGAAAAATTATCAGTAAGGTCCTGACAGTAATCATATAGAAATACAAATATTATGTAAAGACATGAAACAGTTTATCCAGGAAAACTCCATTATCCCAGAGTTGAAGCTGCTGTGCTTTTAACTTGCCGAGGGAGGCTGAGCTAAGTGTTAAAGTGTTAAAAAAATTGTTTGTTTCAAGTCCCACCGCCGGAGAAATTCTCATTTAAAGCTGAAGCCTGGCCGAAATGGATTAAATAAATGTTTTGAAAGGTTCCGCATCGCGTCCGGATTGGAAACCCAGGTAAATGCGCTGGTCTATGCGATGGGAGAAGCGAAGGACATACTAACCTCCCTGCATCTGAAACCTGCAGAAGCAGTCAAAGACAGGTTGAAGTCTCACTTCATTACATGCAGAAATGTGATGTAAAGAGGCAAGTTTACTCATCAGCAACAGGAAAAGGGTGAGTCAGCCGACTGTTTTATTGCACTTCACTACCTGGCAGAACATTGTGAGTACAGAGCATTGCTGTTATTTAGCAGACACCCTAATCCAGAGTTACAAAAGCACATGTGGGTTGTTGGCCTTGCTCTAGAACACAACAGTGGCAGCTTGGCAGAGCCCTGAGCCCTGGACCTTCTGGTCTACAGTCCATCACCTTAGCCAATAGACTATCACAGTCCCACAGTGACACACATTTGATGAGACTATCAGAGTACCAGAGTATTACACATTGGATGAAGATCCCCCAATGCCAGCAATACTATATCCAGAACTGGGTGCTGCAGGGGTGAAGAAACTAACCATTGAGATAAGATTATTAGAGGTTGGTCATATTCCTTTAGATGCAACTGCATCAGAGAAGCTGTCCAGATAATGTAAACATACTTGGCTCATCTAACCAATTCCAAACAAAAAACCTCTTTATCTCACTGTACCACAATGATTTTGTTGAAATCAAAAACCAAATTATTAATGATAGACAGTAGAGAGCAGACTAATAATGTGTTAAATGTTTTAAGTCACAATAGCTAGGACACTGAAAATGAATGAGTACAAAAACTGAATTAGCTGTAAAAGCTTAGTACTTTCAGCAGATAAGGCTTTAATTGAAGGTGATTTTAACATTCACTTTGAAAATGAGCAGGATCCACAAGACAACAGCAGGTTATGGTCGCTGAACTGGTGGCTGTCCAAGTGGTGCGCTAAAACAACGTGGGTTTTAAAGACAAGTTGATAAGTTTTTAGGGTCGACTTGTTCATACTTTTCAGCTCATCACTCCTGGTCACCCTCCTGATCCTTACTTTCTTTCCTGCTTAGTACTTTCAACAGATAAGGCTTTAATTGAAGATGATTTTAACATTCACTTTGAAAATGAGCAGGATCCACTTAAAATTTCTTTTGAGTCCATTTTAGAATCCATGAGTATCACTCAGAATGAGATGGGACTGACTCACCGCTGTAACCATACTTTAGATCTAATATTATCATTTGATATCAATATACCAATATACCTATATCAATGGCATTTGTTTGAGGACTGAGGACTGGTTTCTTCAGCATTGTGGCCTACTTCGGGCCTTAACAAGGGCTGAGGCCGTACTCTCCCAGAGGGGTTTTGAGAACGACTCGTATAATGACTTCATCAGTTGGTTCAGAGCTGTGTTCGACCTCCCTAGCTACGGCGTCGAGTCGCCTCATCAGCCTCCACAAGGGTTCCCGGTCTGTCTCTATCTACACTGTAAAATTCTGGTCATTGGCCGCAGCCACCAGCTGGAATGACCCCGTCTTGCATGAAGCATTCCGGATAGGCCTGTGCAAATGCATTAAGGATGAGCTTGAATTAAATCCTTGACAAACCCTCCGATCTGCAGGTGTTGGTGTACCTGACCTGAATTCCGTTCTCCCACTCAGGACCCACTGCTCTGGAGACTCCCACTGTCCCGGTACAAGATCCCAGACCCGATCCCTATCATATGCAACTGGGGCACATCAGCCTGACATGACACCAGAGCATGCAAGATCCGTACCCAAGAGCTCTGTCTCTACTGCAGGTTCACCTACACACTGGATGCCCTGATTGACTCCAGGAAGAAAACCTGATGAACCAGGATCTCACGGTTCAGCTCGGCACCCAGATAGAGGCCCTGGAAACGCCCCAATTGGCATACGTAATGGATGGCAGGCACCTTGGATTCCAGTCCCTTTACCTCGTTGGGATCCCTAGGATCCCTCCCAGACACTTCTAGTGCACAAACACTTGTAGTGTAATTAAGACTTAAAGCAAACTTGAAATGGACCGGGAAAAGATATTGGACTTTTATTTATGTTTTGCATTTTGAACAAGGTATTAATCTTCATTGTCTTCAGTGCAAGTTAACAAATGGATAAAACAACCTAAAGTAAAGGTTGATTACATTACATTTATTTGCAATTGAGTGATTCGTAATCTGACTAATCAGTTCGTTTCAGTAATAAATTTATATTTAATTTCAATGACATGCTTTATGAAGTAAGTGACCCCGTTTTAAACATGAGCTGGGTGAAAGTACTGATGATATATTAGACAAAGATTTCCTAGATTTGGGAGCTTCTGGCCCAGATTCCAGTACCTTAGTCCCTAACTCAGAAAAGTTTTAGCTCAAGAGGTTGGTGGGTTTCCTCACATTCACTGCTTCCACCTCTCCATTTCTATTGGCACACCCTATTCAATTAAGCTCAGCGCTTTGCCATTCCAAAATGTTAA
Organism: Parotocinclus haroldoi; assembly: GCA_034779995.1. Lineage (NCBI taxonomy): Eukaryota > Metazoa > Chordata > Actinopteri > Siluriformes > Loricariidae > Parotocinclus > Parotocinclus haroldoi. The sequence goes on from JAUZST010000831.1 coordinate 122,185, forward strand.
CCTTAATGCTAAGTCTTCATTAAGCATTTATTGGTAGAATTAAATGTATAACTGATATTCAGTTCACATATGTATTTCCCTAGAGCATAACACTTCAACAAAAAATCTTCTACTTAAAACTCATCTGTCCACAGTTTTTTTCCAATGTCTTGTCTTGATTGGCAGTGAATGGGCAGCACTGTCGTTTTAGCAGAGGAATGGTTTCCTCAAAGCAACCATACCATGCACATGATTGTTGTTCATGTGGGACTGTGGAGTTGGGGCCCCTTGCAGCGCAGGGTCTTTCTTACAATCTCCAGTCGAGTTTATCCCAAAAGTGTTTGATGAGGTTGAGATCATGGTTTTGTGCAAGTGCACTCTGCGTCGCCCAATTTGGGACGCGCCCCCAAGCAGCTCCTTTCTCGCGCTTGCTGCGCACTCAAGCTCATGCTCACCCTCACGCGTTTCAGCATGCATCGCGTCCGTTTCGCATATGTAACCGCTGTGGGTGTTTCCCATAGGGACACTAGGGGCACCAGCTGTGATTTTCCAGCTTTTATTTCTGTACCTAGGGGAGCCTTTTGCTCCACCTTTTCTGTTACCTCTCTTATTATTAAACGTCATTCATCTCACGCATCCTTGGGTCCTCACTCTATCCCGTAACATTCCCCAAACTGTTCCCACAAAGTTGGAAGCATGTGATTGTCCAAGATCTCTTGGTATGCTGAAGCTTTAAGATTTCCCTCCTTTGGAACTAAGAGGTCTAGGTCAGCCCCTGAAAAACAACCCATACAACGCTGACGGATGCACAAACACAGCCACACACAAACAGCACAGTGCTTTTCCTAACTTTAATTGAGAATTCAGTTCATGCATATATGCAACTTGGCTCAGCTGCTCATGGTTTTGCTTATGAAACATGTTGGAATTCGGTTTTATTTTTATATTAGACTAAATACAAATGTATTAAGTCATTTTAAACAGCACCGTATTTGAGAGAATTTGACAAAAATAACAAAGGAAAAAATGTTAAATCTAAAGTAGCTACTGCAGAGCCAGTCACAAGCCAACAACCCCTGGTATCTTTCTTTAGCAATTAGGAAGTTTCAATTAAAAGAGAAGCGATAAATATTAAAATGTTCCTGTACACTGCCATATATTTTTCTTAGAAAGAAAATCGGAATCAACCAGTCATATGTTTAAAAATATTAGCAGTCAGTAACAGCCAAGGAAATTGCAAATGGTGCAGCTCTAGTTGGCTATATTTATTCATTTCAGGCCTTAGCACACTAACACGCTCTGCAACTTTATGTGGACTGACACTTTGTGGGCGAGTGGGAGTGAATTGCTTCTACTTGTCAATAATATCAGTATTAGTATATTGTGGAATATCTAGGAGGGAATACATTTCTCAAACTTATTGCAACAGTGGCATCCTATTGTAGTATAGACCACAAAATCCAAGAGACCAACCAATTATTTTACAAATGTTTGTACAGGGATGGTTATATGCTTGATTTTATCCAATTGTAGCAATAGGACTAAATAAAACAACTGAACTGAATAATAAAATGATTACATTTAATGTGTCATAATACGTTTGTCCACACTATCAATAATTTTACACAATATACAATATATAATAAATAAATAAACAAGATTAACATTTTTGACTTGTTTGTATAATTTGATTGTAGTAATCTACCTTTTGGAATTTGATGATGCTCTAGGACACATACAGGTAGAAATATAGATACTTCAAGAGGGTTCACAAACTTTTTGTCAATGTACAGCACCTGACCTGTTTGGTAAACTAACAACAAACAGGTCCCAAGAGAAGAACTGTAAATACGGTATCTGATTACAGCATTTACTTGTCTAATAACATTTTCCCTGTGCACATATGGGATTTGGCTTCCAATAAATAAATCATATCATTCTATTTTAACTGGGCACACATTATTATTTTGTGTCACAAAATAATAAAATGGGCTCCGCAAAATTATTAATAACACATAGCATACCCCGAATTCGACTAACTTCTCACACACGACGCTCGTCTATCCTCTCTACAACGTGGACGTTCATCATTATGCTGAGTTCATTTGGATATATTGCGAATGCTTGGTGCTCTTTCGGCGGCTCGTATTTACTCCTTTGGACGTTACTTCTACATAACTAAGAATAATTCTTTTTCTGCCTCCCTTTGGTGGGAGTCCCTTAAAGCGTTTATCCGAGGACAAATTATTTCCTTCACTGTGCACCGTAATAGAAAGCTGAGGACTGAGCTTCGCGATCTTTCTGCAAAAATTTCAGACATTGATAAATTATGTGCCGTGAACTCAACCCCGGACTTGAAAAAAAACCTCGACTGGACCTTTAGGCCAAATTTTATTTTATTTCAACCTCAAAAGCTGAGTGGCTTCTTCTACATACAGTAGTATTCAGTAACTATTATCAGTATGGTGAAAAAATATCCAGGTTATTAGCCCACCAATTAAAGAGGCAAACAGCATCTAGATCAATTTCTATCATTAAAGACCAGAAAGGTGAGAGCCATTCGGATTCATGCTCCATTAACATGGCTTTTAAAGCTTATTATTCTGATCTGTGTTGTTCGTTAGCTGTACCTGATGCTGAAGTTTTAGATTTCTTAAATAAAATGGAGTTCCCTGTTGTGAACTTGTCAGTTGTGGAGCATCTTGACTCACCACTCACCCAAGCAGACATAGAGAATTCAATAAAAAGCATGCAAAACAACAAAGCTCCTGGTCCAGATGGATTCCCTATCGAATTTCATAAAAGGTTTGTTGACAAAAGGCGCCCCTGCTTCTGGCAGTGTTCAACGACTCTCTATCATCCGGCACTTTGCCACAGACCATAACTCAAACTCAGCAATCTCCCTACTAAAAAAAAAAAACGATGGGGACCCCACCTTATGTGGGGCATATAGACCCATTTCCTTCCTGAATGTGTTTCTATTTGTTCATGGTCCTACGCAAGTTTGGAAATGGAGAGGGATTAATTTCATTTATTTAAAATCCTTCATATCCAAAGTGTATTGTATTTTCGAGTTTTAAACATCAGTTGTCCAAATGTTACCCTAACACATTTAACAACCCATGTGATAGGTGCTCAATGTCTTTTTGTAACCTAAGCCACGTTTTCCTACTGCCCCACTTTGCAGAGATTCTGGTCTGCTTATTTTAATACCAAGTCAGATTCGTTAGGTGTCAAGCTGGATGTCTGCCCTTTGGTGGTGATATTTGGCCTCCCTGCCCAGTCGTCCACTCTTAATCCTAGACAGACAGAGATTTTATCCTTCACCTCTCTGCTGTCGAGACGCCGCATTCTCTTTTTGTGGGGATATGCAAAACCACCCTTTATCTTGTCGTCGTCTTATACTTTTAAAAAATGGAAAAAATATCTTGCAGTTTAAAAGGTGACACTAACTCCTTTTTCTCCATGCGGAATCCTCTTTTGTCACATACTGATGTCACTCTCTACACTGCTCGAAGATTCAATATTAAGTCAATCTTACCGCTTAGTTGTATTACATTTATTTATAGATTTATTTTAGCTTTTATATTATTTATTTTTGTTTTGTTATTTAGTATTACTTTACTTTGTTATTTGTACATGTATGGGTGTGTGTATGTGTGTGTATATTATATATATATATATTTTTATATAGCAGTTTTTAATTGCTGATGCTAGTTTTACAGACCCACACTGAAAGGTAAGAATATAACATGCCTGTCTGTAGAGTGTGGGCTGAAGTGAATGAGATGTGTTTGTGTGTAGATGTACTGTGGGTCATTAGCGTAATAATTGGCACTAAGTGGCTCAGAGCAGGGGAGAGAGGGATTGAGAGGCCAAATTCACTGACTTTTAGTGTTAAGGCATTTCATATTTATTTATAGAATAAAAGTTTCTTTGGTCTCTTTCATATCTTCAGTGTGAGATTAAGCAATGAAGCAATTAATCAATGATGTGTTCAAACCTAATTTATCCATTTTCATTTCATAAACATTCCTAGTGTTTTGTTGTCCCTGTCCCATCTTTTTTGGAATGTGTTGCAGGCATCAAATTCCAAATAAGCGAATATTTGCAAAAAAACAAAAAAAACAATAAAGCTTATCTGTTTGAATATTTAATATCTTGTCTTTGTAGTGCATTCAACTGAATATGGGTTGAAAAGGATTTTCAAATAATTTTATTATTCCAAAATCCAATGGTGGCCTAAGACTTTTGTACTATATATAAAAACAGCCAGCCACGCTCAAATCGCCAGAGCGACTCAAACCGTATACAATCCTTACAGTCCAAGCAATTGTGAGGTCATGTTCCTGCTCATATGATCAGGTCAGGCTCAGCTTAAAATGGTGACAAGGTACATTCGCCCCGATCAGTTTATTAATTTGTGAGGAATTTGTGAGGAACTCCCCACGGAGATCCCCTGAGAACCACATTAATTGATTCCTTTATTTGGTTTGCATTCACAACGGCAATAGGATTGCTGTGTGACACACATCCAAAGTAAGAGGATTGAAGGAATTTATCTTAGACAACTCAAAATCGCATTGTTATTCCTCCATCACACAGACTAATTAAAGCCTGGACCTCACTGTCAGTCCCGTCGTCTGTAATTTTTTTCATTACAAGCATGAACATCCGCTGTACAAGTGTACAAAAACTTTACAACCATATTCAAACATTCTGGTTCAACTCAACACAATGGCTTGCGTATACAGTTAAATCACCATGGCTGAACCAATCACTGCATACTTACACTCACAATGTTGTATCATGAAAAGATATACTAAAAATGTGAGGCGTGTACTCACTTACATTATACATTATACAGACTAGCTGTACTTAACTGTCCACTAAATTAGCCTTCATATGGCATGACACTTTTTTTCAGGTCAAACTATACAACACTATACAACATCTGTCACACCACATGAACACAAAATATACAAACATATGCAAAACATATTTTTAAAGTAACAGTGAGAGTATCTCTTAGTATTCCCCTTCCCAATTTTATATTTCTTGTTGACATGTTTGCCATGTAATATGCATTTCTTTAAAATCCTATGCTTAAATTTATTGTCAGTGTAAAGTACAGGGAAAGACTGAATACAAACGAGGCAGAAGAGGGAGGACGTCCTCAGGGAAAGGAGAAAAAAGTAAATACCCCAAATAAAATTGAAAATTTAAATAAAATCTGCATAATAAAACATTTTAAACACTTTCTATGTACAAAATATGCATTAAGCATTATAAATGCATTCATAAAGGCTTACGATGCATTAGTGAAACGTTATAGCTAATATCTGAAATATTGTGATATTAATCTGAAATATTGAGATATTAATCTGGAATATTGTGATACTAATCTGGAATATTGAGATATTAATCTGGAATATTGTGATACTAATCTGGAATATTGAGATACTAAACTGGAATATTGAGATACTAAACTGGAATATTGTGATACTAATCTGGAATATTGAGATACTAATCTGGAATATTGAGATACTAATCTGGAATATTGTGATACTAATTTGGAATATTGAGATATTAATCTGGAATACTGAGATACTAATCTGGAATATTGAGATACTAATCTGGAATGTTGAGATACTAATCTGGAATGTTGTGATACTAATCTGGAATACTGAGATACTAATCTGGAATATTGAGATACTAATGTGGAATGTTGTGATACTAATCTGGAATATTGAGATACTAATGTGGAATGTTGTGATACTAATCTGGAATGCTGTGATACTAATCTGGAATATTGTGATACTAATCTGGAATATTGTGATACTAATCTGAAATACTGAGATACTAATCTGAAATATTGTGATACTAATCTGAAATATTGTGATACTAATCTGGAATGTTAAGATACTAAACTGGAATGTTGTGATACTAATCTGGAATATTGAGATACTAATCTGAAATACTGAGATACTAATCTGAAATATTGTGATACTAATCTGGAATGTTGTAATACTAATCTGGAATATTGTGATACTAATCTGGAATATTGAGATACTAATCTGAAATACTGAGATACTAATCTGGAATGTTGAGATACTAATCTGGAATGTTGTGATACTAATCTGGATTGTTGAGATACTAGTCTGGAATATTGAGATAATAATCTGGAATATTGTGATACTAATCTGAAATACTGAGATGCTAATCTGGAATATTGTGATACTAATCTGGAATGTTGTGATACTAATCTGGAAAAATGTGATACTAATCTGGAATATTGAGATACTAATCTGGAATGTTGTGATACTAATCTGAAATACTGAGATACTAATCTGGAATATTGAGATACTAATCTGGAATGTTGTGATACTAATCTGGAATGTTGTGATACTAATCTGGAATATTGAGATACTAATCTGGAATATTGAGATACTAATCTGGAATGTTGTGATACTAATCTGGAATATTGAGATACTAATCTGGAATACTGTGATACTAATCTGAAATACTGAGATACTAATCTGAAATACTGAGATACTAATCTGAAATACTGAGATACTAATCTGGAATATTGTGATACTAATCTGGAATACTGTGATACTAATCTGAAATACTGTGATACTAATCTGAAATACTGAGATACTAATCTGGAATATTAAGATACTAATCTTGAATGTTGTGATACTAATCTGGAATATTGAGATACTAATATGGAATATTGAGATACTAATCTGGAATATTGAGATACTAAATCTGGAATACTGAGATACTAAATCTGGAATATTATTTAAGATGCTAAGTTGAAATGTTGAGATGCTAAGTTGAAATGTTGAGATGCTAAGTTGAAATGTTGAGATGCTAAGTTGAAATGTTGAGATGCCCGTCTCTTTTTGCCTTTAGGTGTTGGTACCGGGCTTCTGTATGTTAGTTCATATATTCTAATACCTTGATGGAGTTTAAAACCTTAACCTATGTTGCACTTATACAATAATTCAAACAATACAATTATTTTTCATTCTATATTGTTTTACTTCTTATGTAAAAATGCTCATGTCTGCATACTTCCCTAACATAGTTTAAAACCTTAATCTATTTTGTTATTGCATTATTCATACAATGACTTAACAATTTAAAGACAATTACTTTACTTAATTCAATTATGTAAAAACACTAAAATGTGTCTACAAAAAGTTTAAAAACAATGTGTATAACTTTAACGCTATAATGTCTACTGTTTAACCGTTGGTTAAAAATGTACCACTGTTGTTTTGTTTGTTGAAAAGGTACCGTTACACAATCACACACTTATCTCCTACCAAGTGTTTATAGCAAACAAGATTTAATGGAACATTTTCAAACATTTTAAATAAGCCTTTAACATGTGGTGCAATACATTCATATGGTGTGACACCATGTCAGTTGGTATGACATTCAATAATGTGACAAAAAGGCTTTGAAACTTATAAATTATACCAACATTAATAGAGTACAAGGGGAATGGTATCGGCTAGAATCTTCTGCATTTTGAGAGAGTTCTTGCAAGGCATATCAGAGTTAAGATAAAATATATTGTAACACTTAGGAGAAATGTCCTCCAATACCATGATAACTTGTTAAATGTAACATTTTCTTCTAAATATCCACAAGGAAATGTGAATATCAATGCAATCCTGACTAACAATAAATAAAAAAATAAAGAAATACTTAATTTTCATTTTATATAAAATATTTTTCATGTCACACCATTTGACAATTTTACCAAATTCACCTAGAAATACATATTTCAATGCAAAATTGTAAAGACACTTATACATTGGTTTAGTCTAGGGTCACAGCAACACAAAAACACTTTTAGGGAACATATTTAAAGTTTTAAAAAATCTTATCTGTAATCCAAAAACAAAGTTTTTACTTACCCACTTCACCAAAGCTTCCTTAATACTTGTAGGTTTTGCCTGCAGAGATAAAAAAAATCATAGCATAACATTTAGTCACAGGATTACATTTTCTTATTGCATACAATAGTCGGGGCAACAATCTACAAAGTTGGAGTCTTATATATTGGTCAAATAAAAATACATGCACATATTTACTGACTGATTACTCTCAGAAACGTAATGTGTCATGTATATCCTTTATCATGAAAAGAAACCTTACAAGCCGATGGTGATTTATACAACTTACTTAGAAGCAAATGTACAGAAAGCAGGGACCATATGTAAAACAGAGACTGTACGTAACATAGAGACTGTATGAAATTCAGAGACTGTACGAATCGCAGAGACTGGACAAAACAGAGAATGGACGAAACTGAGAGACTGTATGTAACGCAGGGACTGTACGTAATGCACGACTGTACGAAACACAGAGTGTATGTAACTCAGAGACTGCACGAAATACAGGGACTGTACATAACAAAAAGACTCTACGTAACGCAGGTTTCTGAATGTAAATCAGGTTTCTATATGTAATGCAGGGACTGTACGAAACGCAGGGACTGTACAAAACGCAGGGACTGTACGAAACGTTGAGACTGTACAAAACGTTGAGACTGTACATGACACAGGGAATATACGTGGCACAGGGAATATACGTGGCACAGGGACTGTATGTAAAGCAGGTTTCTGTATGTAACTCAGGGACTGTACGAAATGCAGGGACTGTACAAAACGCAGGGACTGTACAAAACACAGACTGTACGTAACGCAGAGACTGTACGTAGCACAGAGACTGTACGTGACGCAGGGACTGTACGCAACGCAGGGACTGTACGCAACGCAGGGACTGTACGCAGAGACTGTACGAAACGCAGAGACTGTACGAAACGCAGGGACTGTACGAAACGCAGGGACTGTACATAACTGAGAGACTGTACGTAAAGCAGGGACTGTACGTAACTGAGAGACTGTACGTAACGCAGGGACTGTATGAAACGCAGAGACTGTACGAAACGCAGAGACTGTACGAAACGCAGGGACTGTACAAACGCAGGGACTGTACATAACTGAAAGACTGTACGAAACGCAGGGACTGTACATAACTGAGAGACTGTACGTAACGCAGGGACTGTACGTAACGCAAGGACTATATGTAATGCAGAGACCGCACGAAACGCAGAGACTACGAAACTGAGAGACTGTATAAAACGCAGAGACTGTATAAAACGCAGAGACTGTACGTAAGGCAGAGACTGTATAAAACGCAGAGACTGTATAAAACGCAGAGACTGTACGTAAGGCAGAGACTGTATAAAACGCAGGGACTTTACGCCGTATATAACTGCACTATGTAAGGCATATAAGCGTAACTACCGTTAAATCTGCCTGCTGTCAGAACATTACGTATTTCGAAAACAGGCTAATATCAGTCTGTTTTGCAATGAGCTATAGTACAGCTAACTAGCATCCTGAGCAAACAGTAGTAAGCATTCTATTCGTATATTTTCGGTACATATTTGTCAGAAATGAAAATTTTGAAAAGCGTCGCCACTTAGATATAGTGTATGCGTTTCTTACGCTATAGAATTTATATATATATATATATATATATATTCAACAAATAGATTAGCTACTCACCATGTTGCGTTTTACGGTTGCTATGAAACCGTAATCAAAGTACGCGCATGCGCAAATTTCGCGTCCAATTCGTTCTTCGAAATCTAGTCGCTCTAGTAACTCACGCATTAATACACACATCCCCGATTACACTGTTACGGTACGTCACCATATCTAATTTATCAGGATTAAAACAAGGTAATTAACTGTTATTTAATTAATTATTGTTTTGTAACGTTTAGCCTTAAAAGAGGTATATAAATCAAAATCCAACAGAAACCTTGCTACCCTTTTTTTATAATACCCTATAGGCTATATATCCTTCCATTAATATTATTAATATTAATTAATATGCACATTACAATTTTTGTACAAAATTGCATTGCCTTCCATAATGGCATTAGTACTAAATTTACATTTGTATTTTAATTATTGCTGATATCAAGTGTAAAATGTACACATTTTCAGTAGACTTGTGTAGATGTCTATATCAGGTGTAGTAAAGTGGATAAGTTGCAAATACAAGTTAAGTTTTTGGTGCTCAAAACATCATTTTTTATGGCTCAGGAGATCTGACATCTATTAGCTCTTAAGTTGATACATCATTCTTCATAACCTTAATATATCCACAAAGTGCATCTTGAAGAAGCAATATGATTTAGTACACTACAAGTCTGATTCACTCACACCAACACAATAAATACCTATTAATGTAAACCATTACATACAGTATCTGTTAAAGTATATCTGAACAGTTCATTTTAAGGTCAGTTATAGTCTAATATTTTAAATCAGTAGGATGGGGTCAATAGCAACTGGAACAGGATTATGTACGTATTGTTCTTAAGGAATAAGCTTCTATCAAACATCAATCTATCATCTACCAAACTAATCTTCATAACATGTTGGTGAAAGAGTGTCAATGCCCAAACAAATAGCATTTCTAAAATCGTAGTCCCTCAATCCACAGTCAGAGAGATAGATTTTATTCAAATGTAGGAAATTCAAGACTATTTTATGCTCCTCTGGAGTGGCCAATCAGTATATGAGGTCACTAAGGAACCCAAAGTAGCTCTCACACTGGTAACTCAATAAAGTCCACCATCAGAGAAAGAGTGAACAACAGTTATGTGCACAACAGTTCTGTAAGGATTGTTATCCAAAAGGAACTGTTGAGGACTCTTTCTAATGCTGACAGAATCTATTTCTTCCAATAATTGAGACTGAGTATGAGAAATGAACATGTTTTTCGGTAAATTCATAAATCAACATATGAGGAAATCCTTAGCCCAAGAGAAGCAGAAGGTAAAATTATATCCTTCTGGGCTCTGGGACCTTGTTTAAAAAGGTATTTGATAAGATCTAGGAACATCCATCAGTGGATTCTTTAACCAATTAACTTAATTCCTACAGTCTAGAACAGACATTTTATTTAACCAGCAGGTGCATTCATTACTTTTGACACCTTCTGTTTCTGTTCTGAGTTTATTGAACTTTCATGGTCAGTAGCATAGGAAAAAGCAGTAAACCGCCTCTCATGTCATCATGATCTCCTGATTCCCTATGTTTTAGTTAGGTCTAAAACACATCCACAACTTGTGGGTGATACGTGCCTCCTAGCTCTGCTTACCTCAAAACAATTTAGCCTAAGGGTAAAGCTTAACACTGCTGTGTTTTGGATCCCCAAGGTTCCTGCGTCTCATACTTTAGGTTATATCTCCAAGTGTTCCCAGAACTGCAAATGACCTTCTCCTAATTTCTTGCAGAATGATCAGTTCACTCTTTTTGCACATAGTAACTTCATTCTTAAATGTACGTATTGATGAATTCACTACCCTACTAACATTAATTATTCCACAAAACATTTTCTAAAGATAACACAAGGCCAAAACGCTATTGGAAAACAATTGCGTGTGAATGAGACATTTGGAAAAACTATATTCCATCACTACTACTACTACTAATAATAATAATGTGATTTCAAACAGGCCAACAAAAGCAACACTGGCATAGTATGTCACTGTCAACAAATGTGTAAGAAAATGACTGAAATGTTTAAAAAATAAAAAAGATGTAAAGGGATTTAGATAACTTACATATTTCTGGAATTTGGTGGAATTTCAGTGCACAATGGGCAATGGTGCACGTCTAAACTGAAGATCTTAGACCACATTGCATCAAAAATTGTCATAACCACGTGGGCAAGGGACTGCTTTGGCAAATATTTTTCAAGCGCTAGAAATACCACTTAATAATGTACTGTGGAAATAGGCATCTAGGAAAAATCTAGGAAATTTGTACTAAGCACTGGCGCTTCTCATATGCCTGTGTGCTCAATCCACTGTTCACCTTTCTGACTCTGGTTTGTGGTAGGTCTCATGAGCAAGAACAACGAGTCAGCATACAGAGAAGATTTATAATGGCTTTGGGACTGGTGTAACATCAATAATCTGCAAATACATCAATAATAAGAGTTGGTTGTTGAACAACTTCAGAAGAACACAAAGGGACCACTCTCACGCTGAACATTGGCTGCTCTACTGTGGAAATTTTCAAGAGCACCAAATTCCTTGGTGTTCACCTGTTGGAGGAACTCACCTGGTCTCTTAATACCAGCACCATAGCAAAGAAATACCAGAAGCATCTCTACTTTTCAATCTCACTACAGTCTTCAGAGGGACTATTGATAGCATCCTCAACATATGTATCACTGTCTGGTTTGGGAAGTGCACCAGCTTGGACGGCAAGACCCTGCAAAGGACAGCGAGAACAGATGAGAAGGTATTCAGTCTCACTACCCTCTGTCTTGGACTCTTACTCCACAGGCTGCATGCTCAAAGCCAGTAGCGTTGTGGATGAGGCCACACACCCCTCGTGCACAGTATTCACACTCCTGCCATTTGTAAAGAGGTTCCGAAGCATTCAGGACTTTTCTACAAACCATCAGACTTCTCAATAAGCAGAGACTGGACAAATACACCACAATACACAAAGCTTAGTACAAGGTGTTGTGCTACACAGTCCATGTACACAAATCATTCTTTCTTTACACATTTGTCTTTCTGCTGCTAGGAATGTTTAATTAGCTACTTCAATGTAGACGACAGCACAAGTCATTTTAGACTGTGTTTTTGTCCTTCACTGTTCAATTTTGTTGCACTGTTCTGTAAGTATTGGCACTGTGTTGTCCCCCTTGATTTTCAGTGTGTACTGTGTATAGGGTAGAAATGACAATAAAGCCTGACTTTGAGAGTATGGTTGATCATGTTGGCCCGTGTCTGCATAGGCTTACCTGGCTTACTGCACTGACTGGCTTTTATTTGGTAACACATAAGTTACCAGTGACTTTGCAATTATTACAGAATGTCTCCAGTTCAGTACAATGTCTCTACCTCACGCACTAATAGACTCCTCCTTTACCAGATTTTATAGGTACAAATACTAAAAACATATTCACACATCTGTTGTAAGGACTGTGAGAAAATTCAGCTAACCGATAATCAATCCTACTCTATGCAGAATACGTAGCAGAGCCTCTAGTGGCAGACATGAACCGCATGCACAGAGCACAGAACATTTCATGACTCATGTAAAGGAATCTCCCCGCTTCCACCTTGCTACCGTTTTTAAATCCTCTCGTGTCGATCCCTATTAGAGAACCGGCTAATATTATTATACATTTATTATGTAGACCAGTATTGTGATTTTACAATATATTGACCCATGTGTATACATTATTTAAACATTTACTGCTTGTTTAACAGTAATAATCAGCTCATCTCACCTAGTCACCCTCTGACTCACTCGACATTCGGCTTTTCCAGCCTGACTCGACAGACTATCTTTAAGTGCCCCCGCGGTTCGATGCGCTCGGTGTTTGGCTGGTTAGCAGTGCGGCCGATAAGCGTTTGGGAACATGGCGTCAGACGGAATGATATTAACGAACCACGACCATCAGATTCGAGTGGGAATATTGACAGGTAATGCCCGAAATGTCGCGCAGTGCCCGTATCTCCCCTCTATCGGTAATTATCGGTTCTTATTAGAGGCTGTCAGTGCTGTTGTATGTTTAATGTGAGTAGGCTCTGCTTCTGTACACATCACATGTCAGTATACACGCGGAGATTGCGTTGACATTTGCCATTTTGCTTTCGTGGTGCATTAGAAGTTCATCTCCAAGTATTAATGATCACGTTTGAGCTTGTTTTAGTGTGGTATGCAGCAGAACGTGCGGTCAAGAAATCAGTTCATGCAGTTGTGTCATGAATAATTCATGTCTTATACACGAGATCGAGCCTCCGATAGAAGAGAAGTGTAGATCTACTGTGCACGAGCCGTGCTTTTCCCTTACAGAATTAATTGTGTGTGTGTGTGTGTGTGTGTGTGTGTGTGTGTGTGTGTGTGTGTTAGAATATTCCACTAATATGGCACTGACGAAAGTCGTGTATAAATTAATTTCGATCCCAGACCTGATTTTATATTTGTACACGAAAATTGTTTTTGTTTTTCACCAACGACAGTCGATTTTTCCAGTCCTGGACCAGCACCCACAGCGTCTTATTCTGAAACACGTCTGGGTTACTGCTGCTGCTCCCGATGGGAAAAAGAGCCGCACACACACTGAATGCAAATGTCAGAGAGTTTGGTGCACAACACGTCATGATGCTTTTACTTCCACGGCGCATGAGCCGAGAAACGTGTGTGACATCGAAAAATAATCTTAAGAGGAAAGAGGATTGACTGCGTACACTGTACCCAGACTTGCGACGCACGCGCACGCACGCTGTGGGTCAAGACTGATACTGTCCGTAGCCTGCTGGTAGTGAAAGGTTTTCTTAAGCTGCAAATCAACGGCCTTGGATGTTCCCGGGAACAGAGCGACCTGTCTACAAATATAGCCCGTTTCTTAGTCACGATAACGCCATATCTGTGAGTATGCGTGCTTTTTGTGCGTTTAAAAAAGAAGGGAAAAAGGCATGGAATATGGATTGTGATATAGCTCGGGTACAGCATGCTTCATAAAGACTTCTATAATGACTTCTAAATGAGCAGATTGTGCTTCTTTGGTATCAAAACGACCTACAACAAGTAGGGCTAGATCCGGATATTTGGATATTCGTTCGTTGGGTAGGTATTCGGTTTTACTCTGATATTATTCGGTTTTTTTCTTCTTGTCTCCATGATGTGTTTATCAGCTGCTCTGTTACAGCTTTGTACCTAGATGGCACTGCCGTGCGCAGCAGTTACACAACAGGGTGTGTTTTAACATATATTCAATTGCATACACTACAAAGACAATATATTTAATGTTCAAACAGATAAACTTTATTGTTTTTTTTGCAAATATTCACTCATTTTGCATTTGATGTCATTCTTCAACATCTTCTAAAACAGTTGGGACAGGGGCATGTTACCAGTGTTACATCACCTTTCCTTTTAACAACACTCAATAAGTGTTTGGGAACAGAGGACACTAATTGTTGATGCTTTGTACATGGAATTCTTTCCCATTCTTGCTTGACGTATAACTTCATTTGCTGATCAGTCCTGGGTCTCCGTTGTTGTGTTTTGCACTTTATAATGCGTCACACATTTTCAATGGGAGACAGGTCTGGACTGCAAGTAGGCCAGTCTAGTACATGCACTCTTTTACTATAAATCCATGCTGTTGTAACATGAGCAGAAAGTGGCTTGGCATTGTCTTGCTGAGATAAACAGGGTCGAACCTGAAAAAGCCGTTGCTTGGATGGCAGCAGTCTTTTGTTGCCCCTGTCCCAATTTTTATGGAATGTGTGCAGGCAACAAATTCAGTGTGAATATTTGCAAAAAACAATCATTTTATTCCATTTGAACATTAAGTGTCTTGTCTTTGTAGTGTATTCAATAGGTTTAAAATCCTCGTATTTTGTTTTTATTTTTGTCTTCCACAATGTCCCAACTTCATTGGCATTTTGTTGTATATGGGTTTCAACCCAACAGAAAGCACTAGCTTTGCTATTGGAGTTAGCACAGCAGAAACCAGAGGTGGCAGAAGTACACATGTTCACTACTTAAAAACATACTCGAGTAAATGTGGAAGTATGGCTCATATTCAGTATTTTATTCAAGTAGAAGTATAAAAGGACATGCTGTTAAAAAGGTAAAGAAGACGCTAAGGAGAAAATTTGGTACCATATGGAAAATGGAAACATAAAATAAAGGCAGTGCTCCTTACATGTACTGCAGACAGTATGAAGCCAGAACAATGGATACATGTTTAATGTCTGATTACAGGCCTGCAATACATTCCAGAAAAATGAAAAACTAAACTTATGATGTGAATTCAAATGATGTGAGTGATGTGGGTAAATCAACAAAACACACAAGGTCATTTCCCCCCCTTTTTCTTTAAGTTGGACACTATCAAAGGGTCACTTCCCAATCGTTTTGTCACACAATGCATGAACCTGAATCCCAGAAGTATTCACACACCTAACCAAATCTTTGAATTCAGATGTTGCAATCACTTCCATGGCCTCAGGTGTATAAAATCAAGCAGATCCTGAGGCACATGCGTAATGTTTCTGCGTCAGATTACTTTAAGAACTGTGTGTAGAGAGCCTAAGGAATGGATTTCAATAGCTGCATCCAAGCCACTACTGGACTGTAGAGCAGAGCAGAATTGAGTTTCAGGAATCGCACTCCTTTGTCTGGCTGTCTGATGAGTCTGGATTTGGCAGTTATTAGGAGAATTGTACTTATCTGACTGTGCTGTACCAACTGTAAAGTTTGCTGGAGGCAGGGAAGTATACTGTGTTGTAGTTTTTCAGGAGTTGGGCTCAGCCTCTTAGTCCCAGTGTTATGAAATCGTAAGGCTTTAGCATATCAAAAGATTATTGACAATTTCATGATTTCCTGTTCCAAAATAGCTGGGAACCAGTGCACAAATCAAGATCCTTAAAGACATGAATGAGCGAGTATGGAAGAACTTGACTAGCCTTCAAATGGTGGGCCGACATCAGAGTTTCACTCGAGTTCAGATAAGCGATTACATTGGGCAATATAGTGCACTGCGAGTGCCTAGCATCACCACCAGAGGTGGAAACGGTGTGATTGTGTGACAGCAATGAATGCCTGGAGAATTTCCTATAAATAAATGTATTTATAAAATCAATCAGTAAATAGATGTATGAAAGCTAAAGTCAGGCTTGTTTTTAAAATGTAGTAAAAAGTACAGATTTCTCTTTTAAAATGTCATAAATTCCAGAAAAAAAGCAAGTGTACAGATAATATTTAAGTGCAATAACGATGTACTTGTACCTCATTACTAACCACCTTTAACAGAAATGTATGATTTCCATTTAACGCTATTAGGCCAAGTAGCCTGAATACATCATGTCAATTATCATTAAATTTTTAGGCAGAGATGCAGAGAAGTGTGCACACCAAATAATTGGTTCATGTGTTTCATCCACATCCAATGCTAATCAATGTTTTCTGATTTGTAGTATATATTGTTTTATTTCTTTTCCTTAAACATATTCTTCTTTTAATTTTCCTCTGTGCGTTTAAACTATTAGTAAGCTTATTCACTTACGTAACTTATAGTGGTGCTTTGATTAATTGACGCCAAATAATTTAAAGGTCAATTAGTTGATGACATCATAAAAACTGTTTTTTTGCTCTAACTAGAAATGTTTCTGGAGAGATAACAAAAGAGCTGGCAGCTTCAAAAACAGTTTCTCAGTTGTACTATTTGTAAATCCAACCTTTGTTGCCATGGAAGCACATCCTCTAAAGAGCAAACAGGTCATCTCACTCAGTAAATATAATTCAAGTGCTAACTGGCTAATGTTTTATGTATGTATATATACACATACATATATATACATACATGTGTATATATATATATATATATGTGTGTGTGTGTGTGTGTGTGTGTGTGTGTGTGTGTGTGTGTGTAGATATTTCTACAGATATTTAAGTATTATCTTTTTATAGGACAGCACTGACAAAATGACACTTTGACACAATGAACAATAGTCTGTGTGCAGCTTATATAACAGTGTCATTTATTTATTTAACATTTATTCTTCCCTCAAAATAACTCAACATACAGCCATTAATGTCTAAACCACTGGCAACAAAAGTGAGTACACCCCTTAGTGAAAGATCCTGAAGTGTCAATATTTTATGTAGCCACCATTATATTCCAGAACTGCCTTAACTCTCCTGGGCATGGAGTTTACCAGAGCTTCACAGGTTGCCACTGGAATACTTTTTCACTCCTTGACAACATTCGAGACTTTGTGCTCCTCCACCTTTCGCTTGAGGGTGCCCCAAAGATGTTCTATTGGGTTTAGGTCTGGAGACATGCTTGGCCAGTCCATCACCTTTACCCTCAGCCTCTTCGATAAAGCAGTGGTCGTCTTAGAGGTGTGTTTGGGGCCGTTATCATGCTGGAACACTGCCCTGCAACTCAGCTTCCAGAGGGAGGGAATCATGCTCGATTTCAGTATTTCACAGGACATATTGGAGTTCATGCGTCCCTCAATGAAATGGGCATTCCCACCACCATGCTTGACTGTAGGCATGAAACACTTATCTTTCCACACATGCTTGAGACCATCTGAACCAAACAAATTAATCTTTTCGTCTTTTAAGATCCTCAGAGTTCTTTGCCATGAGCTGCCATGTTGGAACTTCCAGTGACCAGTATGAGAGAGTATGAGAGCTGTACTGCAAAATTGAACACACCTTCTCCCTTATCCACACCCGAGACCTGGTAACTCTAACGGGTCACATGACTCTTAGGGGTGTATTTACTTATGTTGCTGGTGGTTTAGACAGTAATGGCTGTATGTTGAGTTATTTTGAGGGAAGAATAAATTGACACTTATATAAGCTGCACACAGACTATTTTTGTCATTTTGTCAGTGGTGTCCTATAAAAAGATAATACTTAAATATCTGTGAGGGGTGTACTCACTTATGTGATACACTGTATGTATATATATATATATATGTGTGTGTATGTGTATGTGTATGTGTGTGTGTGTGTGTGTGTCTAAAAGATCAGTCAAAAAAAAAGTTTTAAGAGTGAAAGCCAATGCAAATTATTTAATATGGGACTAATGTGTACCCATGTCCTAGGGTCGAGGGAAAAAAGGGCAATATTGTTTAGATAAACAAAATGCTATTTTAGTAATATTGTTGATATGAGCATCTAGAGAAAAGGATTGAAACATGTTGGTGACCTTTTTAAGAGATACTTTGTTTCTATGTGTTTATCTGCATTCATATTGTTTTATCATTTGTTATACACCATGGGTACAGAAAGTATTCAGACCCCTTTAAATGTATCACTCTTTGTTTAATTGAGATTCTCTGCCATTTTTCTTGGCAGATCCAGTCGATCCTTGCAGGACAGTCCAAACCAGTCGTTCTGTCCCTGCAGCTAAAAAACGCCCTCCGTAGTATGATGCTGCCACCACCATGTTGGGATTGTATAGGGCAGGTGATGAGCAGTGCCTGGTTTTCTCCACCCATACCGCTTACAATTAACGCCAAAGTTCAATCTCCGTCTCACCAGACCAGAGACTCTTATTATTTCTCATAGTCTGGGATTCTTTCATGTGTTTTTGGCAAACTCTGAGCAGGCTTGGCTCAGTTTGGCTGGACGGCCAGGTCTAGAAAGAGAATACTTTCCGTACCCACTGTATTTATTGTGTATTCTCATATTGAATCTATACATTTTATTTGATTGTCTTTTTTTTGTTTGTCATAATCGTCATCTTACAATCATCATTTATTTTATATGTGCACTTGTGCGTGCACGTTTACGCGTGCGTGTGCGTGTGCGTGTGTGTTTGTCGTCGTACTTTGTGTTGTTAAGGCTCTATGTATGTTTGTGTATGAATGTGTTGTTCTGGTGCGGTTCTTATTTGGAAAAAGGCTCGTAAATATTAAGCAACAGTTAAAACAGTTTTCTGTTGGCCACAAGTCATCTACTGAGTACTATTTTTGTTTTGTTAAATTGTATTGCTGCTACTTTGCACATAATCGGTTTAATATTTAGCAAGGAAAAATGTATTTGAGCAAATGCATAAAAAACCTTGGCTGATAGCTACAAAGTGTATGTGGTAATTGAGTTGGTAAAAGAATTATTAGGGTGTACTCATGTTAAGCCTGGTTGCCTTGAACTACACCAGTGAATGATTGTCTCCTATTCTCTCGCTTCTAGCAACCGAGCAGGTTTCATTATTAGTATACTTTAAAGACATGCTGACACAACAAAACGGACATCATCTTTGTAGTTGTCTGTTTTAGACTCATTTTGAATGCATTGTCACACATCCCTCTCATAAGCCTTATGATAAAATATGATTGCTGGATGTTTAAGAAGTTTTTACAGAGGCAGCTGAACCTGTGTTTCCTGCATGAGCACGATTAGTGATCACACTACATGCAAGCGGTGCCAAAGTCCAGTGAACTATGCCTGAGCCAAGCGTGTCTGAGTGCGGTTAAGCATAGGTAATGATTGCCTATGAACTATGAATATACCATGAAACACTTGTGTCACTACATATAACAGCATACTGCAAAATGGAGACCCAGAGAGTAACACAGTCTCGCATGACACATCAGCAACCTTCCTCCCTCATCATTTGTTGATAGTATGATTTATTGTAAGTGAGAGTTGAGATGACTGCAACCCAACATCCCGGCTCATCCCAAAACTCTACCGATTAACCTGCATCTCTGCCTTTAGTCAACAATAGGCCAAAGGATACAGGTAACTCTAGAAGCCAGACTTCCAGCAGGGGAGCCCAGTGTAACATGTTCTCTGTAGTGGATAACAAGTTTTAATTGTTCTCAAACATAAAACATATAAAAGCTGAGTATACTGTATAAACATGGAAAGAACCACTGGAAATCAGCAAGTAAAATACACTACATAATAAACTATACATAATAAACACATTTCAAATAAAGTTGATTTAAAACAATGGAAACTCTTCAACATTTTTAGAGTGCCCTCACCCCTGATGTGACTTTTTATGAAAATTCTATAGATAGTGTGTGTTTGTGTGTGTTTGTGTGTGTTTGTGTGTGTTTGTGTGTGTTTGTGTGTGTTTGTGTGTGTTTGTTTGTGTGTGTGTATGTATGTATATATATATATATTAGTATAGTATATAGAATATAGATTACTATATTCTATAGTAAATGTTCCTGCACTTTGTAAATGAAATACACTGCCTAGGTAATACTCTTGTGGTGGGAAGGTTTTCTACATGATTTGTGGGAAGTCTGGCAAGTTTTGGACAAGTTCATCTGTCATGTGCCAGTGCCAGGGTCAAATGCAGCAGAAAGTTACTTCAGTGATGGCAGAATAAATGTAGTAAACTATATTGAGATTTTAGAGAACATATGCTGCCTTCAAGATGACATCTTTACCAGGGATGTCTGTCAATTTTTGTCAAAAAACAATGCAAAACCACGTTCTGCACAAATTACAAAGGCATGATGGGGTATGGGTAATGGACTGGCCTGCCTGCAGTCCTAAATCGAGACCCCATACATTTTCTCCGCTGTGCTTCTCTCAGTCTCACTTTCGCTTCAAAAAGTTTCTCTAGGGGGATCTAGGCAATGTTTGGCTGCTGGAGTTAAGCCCTGCTACGTCAGCAAAAGAACACCACTCTTTTACCCCGACTAGAAAATGGTTGTTTAGGCTAAACTATATGATGTTTTGTCAGATTAACAATAAACTTGAAATATGAATTAAAACGTAAAATAAAATATACTGATATAGCTATAAAAAATGATGTAATGAATGCCTGTTGCTTAACATTAAGTCTTAAGATTATGTTATCAAAATATCACCTAGATGTTAATAGTGTGACTGTAAGCCTATACGACCAATTGTGCATTACTAGAGATAATTGTTAAAACTATCTTACCTGTCTTTATTCCCGACCATTTTCCAATCGGGGTAAAAGAGTGGTGTTCTTTTGCTGACGTAGCGGCCTCTGTAGTATGATCTGGTGGGCGGGACTTAACTCAAGCAGCCAACGATTGCCTAGATCCTGCCCCACTGTCAAATTGGTCCAAAAGTCAAAAGCAAGAAACTTTTTGCAGCGAAAGCGAGACTGAGAGAAGCACAACGGAGAAATCCTAAAAATCTAAATTTTCCTTAACTTAACTGTTAATGTTTGCTGCTAGTACTGTTAATGATGGCATGTTTAAGTATTGCTGTAACTGCTAATATCTGCTAACTGCTGTAACTGCTATTTTTCATGCACAACAGCATCTACATTTAGCTCAGTTACTGCAGTTCTGCAGACAGAAATGTCTTGTTGATTACAGAGGTCAAATGAGAATGGCCAGACAGGTTCAGCAAAGGCTGTGGTAATTGGCATCTAACTGGTAACTGGTAACTAGCCTCAAGCTTACGGAAGCTGGATAGTAAGAAGACTGAAAAAAAGAAACTTGGTCTGATAACTTGAGTTCTGCTTATACACACAGATGTGGCTTATGTTGTTTGATGCGCAAGCTGATATTATTAACCATGTCACTCCCTATGCAAAAAAAACAGTTAAAATTAACCATCCACTATGCAGAATATGAATATTAACACAAACTTTGAGTCGTCTATCAATGACTTATAATGGCTTATACCAATCAAACTACCATCACAAAAACACCTGAAACAAACTTAGCAAACCATTCTACAAAAACATGCCTCATAACAATAGAAGAGACAAAAGCGGTTACCAGTTTCACGTCGTGAAAGACAGAATGCCAATTCAGGTGGTTGAGAGGATGCGTTAAAAAAACTGCATCGTATTAGTTGTCTGTTGATGATGGAGCTTGAATGATCAAGCTTTCATTTAAGGTAGTCAGCGCGTTTCTAGTTAAGGTTAGCATGCATGGTTTTGAGGTTTTTCATGCTGTCGCTTGCTATCACCTTGGCACGCACTGCACACTGTGATCTGATTAGCCGTGACTGTACATTCAAACTGCAGATATATTTCATCGTACTTTCATAGGCTTGGGCCTTCTTGGGCAGCTTTTGTTGCATT
The DNA here is from genome assembly GCA_034779995.1 of Parotocinclus haroldoi. NCBI lineage: Eukaryota > Metazoa > Chordata > Actinopteri > Siluriformes > Loricariidae > Parotocinclus > Parotocinclus haroldoi. The sequence continues at coordinate 144,796 of JAUZST010000831.1, forward strand.
GGTTGCTTTGGTGGTTGTCCTCTCGAGAAATGTCTCCATTTTTTGTGGTTGTGAAATAATTTGGATCTGTGTCTGTGTGTGTCTGTGTGTGTCTCTGTCTGTCTGTGTGTGTCTGTGTGTGTCTCTGTCTGTCTGTGTGTCTCTTTCTCTGTCTGTGTATCTGTGTGTCTCTGTCTGTCTGTCTGTCTGTCTGTGTATCTGTGTGTCTCTGTCTTTGTGTCTCTCTGTCTTTGTGTCTCTCTGTCTTTGTGTCTCTCTGTCTTTGTGTCTCTCTGTCTGTCTGTGTCTCTCTGTCTGTCTGTGTCTCTCTGTCTGTCTGTCTCTCTCTGTCTGTCTGTCTGTGTCTGTCTGTCTGTCTGTGTCTCTGTGTCTGTCTGTCTGTGTCTCTGTGTCTGTCTGTCTGTGTCTCTCTGTCTGTCTCTGTGTCTGTCTGTCTGTGTCTCTGTGTCTGTCTGTCTGTGTCTCTGTGTCTCTGTGTGTCTGTGTCTGTGTCTGTGTCTGTGTCTGTGTCTGTGTCTGTGTGTGTGTGTGTGTGTGTGTGTGTGTGT
>JAUZST010000831.1:145443-184972 GCA_034779995.1 Parotocinclus haroldoi
ATATGAAAAAAAACTGTAAATATAAACTGTTTTTAATTGATTAATTTGCCCTCGTAGTAATTGGCATGCTAAAGAACCAGCAAAAACCAGGAAATGTTGTGTTTTGCATGCTTGTATGCTGCTGGTAAAGCAGCTTTTCCATCAAGACCAGCAAGACCAGTAGAGTTCCCCAGCTAAACCATCACCAAATCAGCACTAACTTGCAAAACCATCTTGGACCAAAATGGCACATCTAAGGTTTTAGGGTGTTAGTTGAATCAAGTCTAATCAGCTTTATTTCTATAGTGCTACTTTTCTTTTTTTTTCTTTTTTTTTACAATGGAGCAGTGTCTCCATGCAACCCTACAATTTAGATTTTTAATCCAATTAAACAATCAAACGCCCATCCCATATTGAGCAAGCCTAGGGCAACCACATCAAGGAAAAACTGCCTAAACGTTATATGGAAGAAACCTAAGACTGAAATAGGGACCCATCCTTATATGTTATAGCTATATGATATATGTGAGTATTAACCAGGTTATCTAAGCAAAATTAAATATTATGAGCTGTATAATGAAATAAAGAATACATTACCCATTAATGTTACTCAGTTCTGCTATTCTTTATAAGAGTGGTGTTTTCAGCACCGAATTAGCAAATACAGAAAATGTAACCACATGGCATCCATACTAATAGCATTTGGACACAATAAACAAATTAGATTTAAAATAATTGCAGAAACAGGATAGCAAATTGAGATTGACCTTCTCAGCGATACAGTTACAATATCATCAAATACACAGAACAGAATAAGAGAGAGCTTACTTTTGGTCTCTCCATGCTCTCCAAGATCCAGATACAACTTCTGTGACTTGTGGTTTGTTCAATATTTGTGAATATATTAGGGTAACATGACATGACTGAGTGAAAACCTGGAGACGTAACTAAAATGTGTATTTTAAAGTAGAATGTTATGGATTTTTGATTCGAAATTAAGATTTCTGAAGGGTTTGAATCATTATATTTCAATGTAAAGTGTAATACTAGATGCCAGGGACACCTAACAAAATCTTTCAGTGGTATAGGTAGTTTTTTAGTAATGTTTAAATACTCTGTTCAGTAAAATGAGGAGATGTTTCAAAATGAATGCGAATCTTACAAAATACGATTAAAAAACGAAGCATTCGATTTTATATTCCATAAACAAGATCATCAGAAAAGCAAATGAAAAGTCAAAGAAAGTTGATTACCCAAATGAGATTCAAACTCAGTTATCGATGGAGCGATGGGGGATCAGATTGTTCAGCAGTTCTTATGGAATATTCCCTTATTTTTGGGAGAAGTGTATATAACTTAGATGGCACCCACTGGGTGGAATGGCTCATGACTTAATAACGACTACTGGTTTCTTACTGGTAGCTGGTAAGTGAGCCATGGTTCACGCAGGGAGGTCAACAAATAATGATCACCACTGTGGCCCACTGTGGCGTTCAAATTTTAAGTGGAACTTTCAAAACTTGGTCAGTAACTGTAAACACACATTTACGGTTTTTCAGTTTGCCTCTGTAAATTAATAAAAGACTGGCAGCCGCTAACTGCTAATGCTGTTTTTTTTTGCCATTTTGCTTTTTAATAAAATGGTATGTTCATGGATACTTAGTGCATATTTTTAGACTGTTATTCATGTCGAGTAAAAAGTCTTAGTAAATCCCTGTCTCATGAACTCCTACAGGCCATCCACTTGGCACAGGCGAGCTTCCAGCTGGATGCATTCGGTTCCATTTTTACACTGGATCTTACTCTAAACAAGTAGGTGAAGTGATGTGCATGCTTATTTTGTATGTTGTATGGCTGAGGGATTTGCAATGGCCTTGTTTTCGTATGAACAAAAGAAAAGAGCTGCGGTTAGAATAGACGCCACAGTATGCTCTCCCACAACAAAGCTTGGCAATGAAATGGGTGCTACAAGAATATTAATGTAGGAGGTGAGTAGGTGTGCACGACCAAGATGATTCATTGCAATTTCTCAGTTTTATGCATGAAACCTGAGATAGATTGAAATGGGTTGGGTGTAATATGCAGTTGAAGATGTCATTGAACTTTTAAGCAACACATTTTTTAAACAGTGAACAATTCTACTATAGTACTGTGGTTCTTAAAGTGTGGTCCAGGGACATACCATGGGCATGACGTTTTATTCAGATGTGATGCTTGGTACTGGGGACAGTATATCACCCTGTATATGGAATGCCAAATACTATTTGCTAACATGGAACTCTACAGCAGGTACAAGCCACGACCACTAAGTGTTCAAGGAACACACAAGACAGGGAACAGTACATAAAACAGGAACAGACAAACTATAACAAGAGCAACAGGAATGACAGGTACAACCAAAGTCAGGAACAGGAAGCAACCTACCAGGGAGAAGACGAGACCTGGCAAGAAAGTGAACAAGAAATAGGGTTTATATAGGCAAAGCAGCGCAGAAACAATGGAAAAAGCGAAGGGTTAGAAAAGCGCCATGTAGCCCCGCTCAATCCAAGCCAGACACGAGAACCAGAGATCAGAAATCCCCCTGCACCATTCTATTATTCCGACAGCATTCAAAGTAGTCATGGTTTTTGGAAAGAAAGGAACTAGGTATGGGTTTCCCATAGGAAATAATGGATTTCAGGATCCTGTTGTAAAAATACTAAAAAAGCAAGCCACGTTCCCGGAAATCATCCTATTCATTCAGATGAAGGGGATTTACTGTATTTCGGTTTTGTGAAACTGCTCATCGTCCCATGCTGCATTAAAATCTGACTTCAGTGTGTTAATTATGGCACTTATTGTTTGATTGACACATAATGTGCTAATTGGCAATCAGCCTGAAAGAATTTATGTGCAGCTGTGTTTGTAATTGTAATTATGTCATTTCAAAGTCATGCTCATGTGGCGTTTGTGTTATTTTGCCCACCTTTGGTAGACATATAAAGTCTTATTTATATTGAGGCATTTTAGCAGACACTATTATGCAGACTTACAAGTGATACAGTCGTACAATGCAAGCAATTCCGGGGTAAGCAGTGGCAGCTTGGCAAAGGTGGGTTTTGAATCCAGGATCTTCTGGTCCATTGTTTAATACCTGAACCGCTAGACCGGAGTGCAAAAGTATGGGCACACCTATTGAAACTCCATTTTCCATCAATGGAAAATAACGTAGCTCTATAGGTAACCAAATTAAATGAGATCATGTTCATTTTATGTCGTACATTTGAATAGCCCTCACCCTGAGGACTGCTGATACTTTGATCCAGAAACATACACTGGAACATATGCAAAGCACAACGTGACCATAACTCTGAAACTGACTAACCAGAACTCGTCAGAGGTGGGATGCGAATGAGGGAGGTTCTTACTCTTTTGTGCTGCTGTAATGTATATAGAAAGGTTATTTCTTTTTAAAAACATAATATACAAATGCATCAGAAATACAACTGAATCATGAGTGGAATGCTACCATGTACACATTACCCCAAATGCCATTGGATTTTTAAAGTATGGCAAATTAATGTGCTGTTACAGTATGTTATGTCTAGCTTAAAGATTTTATAGTTGTAGGTGAGAGAGAATATACATGTAGTGGGATAACAAAGGAGTACTACTTACAATAGGACAGCCTTACGAACGTCATATATAGCTTGTTACAAATAAGTAGTGGAAGGTCATACATGAGCACGAGTAACTTCAGTTTGCCTCCAAACACAAAGAAAGCACACTGTAATTGAACACCCACACACACACACACACACACACACAATGGACTTCTGCTCTTTAACTCTTTTTTTTAATCTTTTTTATGTAACCACATTTGAGGTGATCAGCTATTTATGGCCACACTGTGCAGAGTTAAAAGACAGAATGTTTTGTCTTATAATTTGTTAAAATATCATAGATTCTAGATCATTTCGTCCATTAAAACCACCAGGGCATTAAACTGTGCTTATCTGTATTTTACCCTGATATTGTCACTACGGCTAGTTTACTTTACTCCACCAGACAGACTGCTTTAAAAGACTGAAGTAATTTTGTAATATTTTAACAGCACATGGTACTAACTGCACATTATCTCCAAATTGTTTTAGCGATCTGCTGTCTTCAAATTATGTGGAGATCCACTACGACCAGGACAAACCAATTTTCTTAAAGGTCAGAATTATGTATTCACATGAAGACAACCTTTATGGAAATTGTTACTAAATAGTATTTATACGTGTGTGTGTGTGTGTTTTCAAGGGAGGGGAGCACTGCTACTACCATGGTCAAATCAGGGGGAAGGAAGTCTCTCATGTGGCTTTGTCAACATGCAATGGGCTTCAGTAAGATTGCACTGTCAATCGTTTGTATGTGTGTGTGTGTGAGAGAGAGAGAGAGAGAGAGAGAATGTAAGTGTGTGTGTGAGTGAATTCGTTCATCTGTGTGTCTTCGGACACCCACTGCGAAGCCAGATGGCAGGTGGAGTGCATGAAAGGCTTGAAATGTCATCATGTTCGTGTGGGGTTGTGGATCACAGAGCGAGATGGTGGACATGCGCTTTCAGAAATGTGATAGCTTGGCGCTGACTGCCGTTATGTCCTCTTCTCTCACAGTGGAATGTTTGATGACGGCGTGTTTATCTACCTCATCGAGCCCCAGAACCAGACTCACGCCTCGGTAAAATCAGTGTGTATTTTATTTTAGCAAACAAAGTGCCCAGTGTGACTAAAACACCAAGTCTGCGTCCTGTGAACTTTCGCCTACAGGACACAAAGTCTCGGCCTCACACCTTGCGTCGCATGTCGTCGCTCCGTATGGGCCGTGACCCTGCTGATCTGGGTAAGGGGCAGTCAGTGCTGTAATTCAAACTATTTTTTAAAAAATCCTGCTGAATTACAGAGGTCCTGCCCCAGTTTCCATGGCTACACTCCTCCATCTGTCGTTCTCTTTCAGGTTCTGAAAGCCAGGGGGAGGAAGAAGAGGAGGAAGAGCAGATCTTGTCAGATATGCCTTGGCTCAGGCGTCGCAGGAAACGAGCAGTGGGACCTTGCTTTTTACTTTCTTTGATTGAATACTGGGTTTGCTTTTTCTATGATTAAGTTTGTTTTTCAGGTGCCGCAAAAGGTGTATGAGGAAATGAAGTATCTTGAGATTATGATAGTCAGCGACCACAACACGGTGGGTTTGAATAAATTAAGAAGACACAAAAGTTAATACAAGATTCTGAGCAAGAATCTCAGGTCGCAATTAGATTTGTTGTTTTAGCAAATGCTATAATGGCAATATATAACGTGTTGTTGACAATTGGACTCAAAAACATGGATTCGTTCCTCCATAATACTCATTCTTCCAAACCTGAGATGCACTCATAGACGGTATAACGAACAAAAAGTAAGATCAGCCAAATGAAGCAGAAACTCAGTGAGTGAATGTGAACCAGTTTATATACTTATAGATATGAAGGAGTACTACTTACAATAGGACAAACATGCACTAACAAATACCATTTACAGATTGTTACGAATGAGTGGAGGAAAAACATCCACACAAACATGAGTACCTTACACAAAAAAACAGTACATTGTTGAGTAAGAAGACTGGGTAGTCCAAACATGCACAACTGGTAAGGTAGTTACACTTACACACACATGAATGACAGCTCTTAAACTCCTACCTCTGCTCGTGGATGTGCAGTGTTGATTGGCTGTTGAGATGAATTTAGAGTAATTGTATTATTCCTGTGCCACTGAAGTGGTTTAAAATGCAAGTTTACCTGCAATTCAATGAAATGAAATGAAAACCTCACACCCTAAAACCACACCTTAAAGAAACCAGCATTGCACATTCTGAAGGCTGTTCCTCTCTTCCAGTTTAAGAGACACAAAAGCAAAAAGCACACCAGGAACTTTGCCAAATCAGTGGTGAACCTGGTAGACGCTGTAAGTTCATATTACTCTTGCCTTTTTTCCCAATGTTATTTTCTTAAAACAATGACTTGCTACCCATCCTGCTGAACCCTCAGATCTTCAAGGAGCAGGTAAACACTCGTGTGGTGCTGGTTGCAGTCGAGATCTGGACAGACAGGGACAGGATTCCACTGAGTGTAAAGCCTCTGGATATGCTCAAAGATTTCTCCAAGTACAGACAGCAGAATATCCGGGTCAACGCAGATTCTGTTCACCTTTTCACGTGAGTCTCTGTTGGAGTTGAAGGAATGTAATCCTCTGCTATCGTGCCACTAAATGTGAGGGGCTCTGGCAAAAGCAGGCGCTTCTCATCAGGACAGGCACTGAGCCATTGCCAGCTGAAGCTAAAAAATCAATACCCTTTTAAAAGTGAGTCATTTGGAAATTAATTAATTCATCTCTTATCTTCCGCTTAATCCACATGGGGTCGCGGGCCAGTCGGTGCCCACCTGGCAACTCTGGGCGCAAGGACAGGAACAAGGGAACAAGCCACTTAAGAGGCCCCAGTTAACCTAACCTGCATGTCTTTGGACTGAGTGAGGAAACCGGAGTATCCAGAGTAAATCCACTGGGACATGGGGAGAACATGCAGAATCCACACAGAAAGGACCCAGGTCGATCCACCCTGGGATTGAACCCAGGACCTTCTTGCTGTGAGGCAGCGGTGCTACCCACCGAACCACCGTGCTGGCCCTCTGGAAATACTTTTTCTAAAAATCTCACTTTAAAGAAAATACTGACACCTTTTAACCTCAACTGGTCACAGCTCAAGACCTGCCCGCCGAGAAGCACCTGTGCCTGATGAAAGTTAAGTATACTATTTATAATGAGTATAAAAAAGACATGACTTTCACTTCCCAAAAAATTTGATTGATATTCCAACTAGCAGGTTATTTTTAAAGCATGTTTTCGTATTCATCACGAAAAAAAGCCCAAGAACGATGAAAAGCACAAAAAAATTGAGCCAGTTCATCATTTGTTTTGAAAAACCTCTAAAAACCGCTAAAAGCCAAGCAGCCCCTCGAAAGCAACCTTTTGACATCATTTATATAAATATGGTAAAGTTATGCATGCTGAATAAATCAGTTTCGTCCAAACAGCCAATCCAATGATGGTATGCACATTTTTTTAAGTTAAAGACAATTTAGGATTATTGCCTGGTCTTGCCAGAGCCCCTCAAAAATGTCATGCTTAGTGGTGCCCCTTTCCCAGTGATGAATGTGGTAGAGGTTAATTTACAAACGATGCATCGTAGCAGATGGTGCTTTAGTCAGTGATTTACAGTCTGGGTGAGAATCTCATGACAATTTGTGTTTGTGGGAATTTAAATTTTGTTGCAGCAGTACAGTGCCTATAGAAAATCATCATACCCTATCAGCATCCTTACACCATGGATATTCCAATAAATAAGTATCACAATGGAAACATCGGTATCTATGTAAAAATGTAAAATAAATTTGATTAATTACTCACATTCACAGTCACCTTCCAGATCAGACGCCAGGCTCAATGACCCCTACCTGAAATCAACTCTATTGGTTTAGATTAGTAAATGTATGTAATAAATGTAATTTATAAATGACCAATGAGCAAGGACTGACCAATTAGTCATGACTGAAGGGAAATGGGACACCTGAAGATGGGTAATAACCCTGAAACATGGACATAAAACAAGGATATTAAGGCCAGTGTCCATGAGCGGTCAAGTCAGAACCCTGCTCTGCAGTAAATCTGATACAATTGATTTGTGGTTGAACTTTTTGAGGACTGATAATTTATGCTTACTACAAAGTAGTAACTGATTGATGATCTGAAATCTGAAGGGACGAATGGGCAGATATTCCAGACAGATGCTCAATCTAGGTGAGCAAAGCTGGTAGCGACATCCGAAATGACACTACAGACAAAGGGGATCATTTTGAAACAAACCAACAAACCTAGGCTGAGATATAATCTCGCACTCTAAATTGCCAATGATTATAATATTTCCTTTACTTTCATTCAAATTTCAACTCAGTATCTCTGTGTTTACAGTTATTGTTTCAGTTTCAGCCTTCCAGCTTTTGTTTTCTTCCACTCTATTTCCATTTCTGTTTCCTTCTTTCCTTCATATCCTCCCACTCCTTTTAAGTTTTCCTAATTACTGTAGCTTGTTGTTCAGTTTTCGTATTCACCATACACTTCATTTGTCTTCATTTTCACATTTCAACTTATCAAAGCACACACACACACATACACACAGTCACAGGTAACCATCTGTCACCTTAGTCAAAGTAGTACAGTAGTAGGCTGTGCTGGTGAGACTTCAGGCTTGTCTTCTGCTTTGGCCCCTTGCTGTCCACAGGCATAGCTCGGTCCCTTACAGGTATGCTGATTTTCTATAGACACTGTATATGTATGTATATGAAAATTACATAGCATATGATGCAAAGAAAAGTTGAGAAGAATTTGTAAGAATTAAAGTAAAGTTTGAACCAAAATCCTGGTACTAAAATCTGTATGTAAAGGAAGGTGCTGTCATTGCAGGAATGTCACTTTTCATTACGGCCGTAGCAGCATGGCCTTCATCGGGGGAGTGTGCTCCAAATCACGTGGGGTGGGGGTTAACGAGGTGAGGCTACATGCTCTGAGATACGGTAAAAGTTACACAAAGATACACAAAAGTTAGGAACCCATTATCAAATATTTCCATTAGTTCCCCGTGTAGCTCGTTTTAAGTTCTTTTCATGAGAATAATAAAAACCTATAATTTGTCTGTCTCTATCAGTTTGGCAGCACATGGACGATGGCAGCCTCTCTCTCTCAGAGCTTGGCACAGAATCTGGGCATCCAGTGGGACCCTGTTAGCAAGAGAAGTATGTCTGAAATGATCTCATACTCATTTTGAGCTTTACTTACAGCAAACCCTATGATTCGAACTGATATTTCTCCCTGTTTTGTGCTCTTTTCCAGAGGAGTGCGGCTGTTTAGACTTTTGGGTTGGATGCATAATGGAAGATACTGGGTACATGCATGTGCATTGTAATGCATTATCTGAGGTTTCTACTTCTGGCGTAACTTTTCTCTCTGATCCACGCAGTGCAACGTCATTGGTTCCTTTGTATGTGTGTGTGTGTGTGTGTGAGAGAGAGAGAGAGAGAGAGAGAGCTATAAACGACAGCTAAAATATTTTAAATTGCAGGTCCCAAACAAATGTTTATAACTTCAAAAGTCTTTATCCTATTGCTAACACTATGGACTTACAAGGCCAGATGTGTGATCATTCCCTTCCACGATGACTCCTGAATGGGGGGATTTCTGCAGGATTATACTAGACATACTACTTGATATACTAGATCTTTGCGAAACTGAGTTTAAAATCTTGTATGGACCTGCTTTTGCCTGTACAGGTATGTTCTTTTAAACACAGTGTAAAAGGATGTCGACCAAAATGGATCAGATATTATCATAGTGACAAAGTCTTTTAGGCTACAGGACTGTAAATATAAAGGGTATTCTCGCAACAAAACTGTGTGCAAATGATCCGTAAATGCATCAGAGATACCACAAACCATCGGTAAGCGATTGAAACAACTGATACATTTGTTCGACCGAAGACATTAATGCATTTCTAGACCGTACCACGAACACCGCGGTGGATCAGAGCGACTGTGAGCCAGTTTCTAGATACTGCTCACAAAACAAGTTATAAAATATCCCCTAATTTTTGTGAGCAGTAAAGTTATATATGAGAAAAAGCAGTACTACTTACAATAGGACAGTCACATAAAGCTTACGCCATTTACAGCTTCTTACAAATGAGTTGTGATAAGTCATATACGCAAAATAAAAATAAAATCTCTAATCACATCAAATGAGTTACAAAAGTCTTTAGTTTGTATGAGACCAGTAAGGTAGTGAGCTTTTGAGTGAGTGACGAATCAACATGTATCGCCTTTATTGACGCGGTTCATGTGCAGAATAAGCATAGCGCACTGCCAGTACAAAAATAAGCAATTAATCAGTACAGCCCAGGAAAAAATATACTGTGAAATTTGACAGTAGAACCATGAAGTGAACAAATAACCATAAACATTTGTAGTAGAACTGCGTACTTTATGGGCAAACTGTGAAGGTTCACAATAAATCTGTCAAGCAATTTACAGTTGTACTATGAAATTTCACAGTACGTTTTTTTTTTTTCCTGGGAGTTAGTATACTGTAACATCTTAAATCAGGTAGCGCTGTACAGTGTCATTGCCCATTTTAAGTCTGTTTATGGCAACAATGTCGAGAGTTAAAAGGCAAATGAACTGATGCTGAAAGGTTGGACGTTAAATGGCGCATAGCTGTATTGCTAAACGTGGACAATATGATCAAAATAATTTTTCCCAATTAATATAAAATACAATTGGATATTAAAATGGCACAATTATCTGTGCACCAAGCTGTATAGAATAGTACAACCCTGTTGGACTGTCAGTACAGGAGAAGCCTACAGGAGAATCCTACCTAAGGATAAAAGCAATGGTGGCTAATCCAGGGTGTCTGTAAGTTTGGTGGTCAGGTATACAAATAGATGAGTAGTGGTCTCCTTCAAGTGTGTTCAGCCTTCTGGTTTACCCATCCAGACTCACAGGGAGGTACAGGAACACACGGAGAGACAACGATGACCCAGGACAGAACCTAGAGTCAAGGAAAGCCAGGATGGGAATTAGACTCAAGGGACACTACTACAAATCCAACTGGCCACCAAGTGGGCAGCACCTGGGTTCTGGGCAGCAGCCTGGGAGCACTGTGTTACCATGCAGCAGAACCTTGCAATCAGACAACCAGGGGTCTACGCTATATCACTAGAAACTGAAGCCCATTTCAACTCGAGTTGTAGTAGCATTCGCTACATCTTTAGGTTACTAAAATCTTGGCTATTGTTCTAGGTCTTTGTTGTCTGTCTGCCTGTGCTCACTCTCACCTTGATATTATAAGCGATTCCAGATGGAATTTCTTTACATGGCTCGTTTGAGATGAAGATGATTTGTTGTCTTTTACAGCATGTCCATCTCTTACTTGTACTTACATGTGCAGAGTTCAGCATCCTCGCAGGTTCTCCAAATGCAGCATCTCAGACTACAGGAACTTCCTGCTCAGAGGAGGAGGTTCATGTCTGTTTAACAAACCCAACAAGGTGATTGCTATACCTTTCTCTGTAAACATATTGAGTGCAGTCCATGTACAGTAGCTCAAATAGTCTTGATTCCCCTACACAGTAGTAAGTGTTTTGTATATGTTTACAGCTCTTTGAAGCTACAGAGTGTGGAAATGGGTATGTGGAGGTGGGAGAGGAGTGTGACTGTGGAACCAGGATGGTGAGTTAACATCCACTATTATTAACAAGCAGTTCAATCATTCTGCTCCCAGCCCGCAAGTGTTTTTACACCTATATTTGTATGTAATTCATTATTAAAAGCACGAGTTAAGCAAAAGAATGTAATACAATAACTATCAATAAATACATGAAATAACATAATAAAGTGAAACTTCATAGAGATTGAGATTGATATATCATATCATATATCATATCATATATCATATCATATCATATCATATTACATATAGTATCTTACCATACCGTACTGTACTGTACTGTATCGCATCAGATCATATCCAGAAAGGAAAGGGTGTACCCGAACAATGTTACAAAGATGAAAGAAACACTCACAAATACTGTAGACCTAAAATGAGGAAGAAAAGGCAGAAAAAAGTCAAAAAGAACACGAAAATTACAGACAGTAGAGTAATGCTCTTTTTGGGAAGGTTAGCCGCCAGGAAACGACTTTTCCGAAAGAACAAACACGTAAAAATGCTAAGATATGCTAAAGCTCACAAATACTGGAATGTGGATCAGTGGATAAATCTATTATTGGCTGACAAATCCAAGTTTGACATTTATGGGTCCAATCTTCTAAAATATGTTATATATGGTCAGAACATTGCTAAATCAACGAATCCACTGGCGAGCTAAGACTTTAAGTACTATATATCAATACTGTCATCAAAATCTTGTGGGACTGGTGACTTTCTGATTGACCCTTCTCACCTGTTCCTGGACAGGGCTTCACCATTTGGATGGGTCTTGCCCCTCACATTCACTATCCCTTACTTATGTCTGTAGTTTGTCCTCAGTAAATGCAAATGGGTTGTACTCACAGTGCAGAATGCCATTCTGATCCCCGTTCAATAATGTGGGAGTTTGCACAGCGGTGCGTCATAACATTTAAAAAAATGCTGACGTACAACTGCATTACAGAAGCACGTCTTTTCAATTTAATTGTTAAAACCCATTATGCATTTAAATTGGATGTTGCCCATTGTAATAATTCTTCATTCCATTTAGCCTTTAAGGCCATCATTTGTTTACTTTAAGACATCATGTCTGTACAGATGAATCATCTGCCTTTGAAATCCATTAGTAAATGTCACTCTAAGGCCTTAAGCCATAAGAAGTTAGCACTGTTCTTTAGAACATCATGCAGCCATGTAAAAAATGTATGAGACTGTTGTGTATGTGTGTTGCAGGAGTGCTATAAAGACTGCTGTAAGAAGTGCTCTCTGTCTAATGGTGCTCACTGCAGCGATGGGCCATGTTGCAACACCACCTGCCTGGTAAGAGCTTCCTGTTCCACTGTCTATTAATGGTGCAGAGGAAAAAAGCTTTAAAAGCACCCAGGCTTTATTTACAACAATTCCATATGCATTGATTAGCAGGACTCGTTTTAGACTGGCATGCAAGAAACAGGGGCGTAGTAATTTTAAAAAAAACCAATGCAGATATATATGCAGACCATATTGGAAACCCTCAGTATTTACATATTTTAAAGTTCAAATTGAACATTGTATGCCGCGTGACACAGGCTCAGAGACTCTGACCACCCACTCCATGCAAGGAAAAATACATTGGTGGAGAAAGTTCTTTTGCGAGTCCTTTCATCTTGCAGCCATCCCACGATTCGTTTCATGAAGTATATTTCATGAAGAGTTCCTGAGGGCATTCGGTTCTATTCCTGGGTTAGGCTTGCAACATGAAGGTAGAGTGCTGCATTTGTGCAACTCTGTGATAGGTTGGTGCCTATTACATTCTGGTTTGGGCTTCAGACCCTTCCCTGTGAACCTCTGAACCTTATTATTTTTATTAATCAGTCTGCTGTAGTTAGACTGATTAAGAAATCAGCCCCCCCCCTTTCATGAGAGCAATAAGTGATCGGGTCTATAGAAACCAGCCAAAAATACATAATTACTATACGTATACCCACGTACTACATATACACTATATATATTCTATACACATATATATTCTGATTAGGAACAAGATCAGGGAACAATCCCAAATTAGCAACTACACTAAATGCAACCTGCTATTATACAGATAAAACAAGCTCAAAGTCGCTTACAATAAGAAGACTTGGCCACTGTGGTCACTGGCACAAGGAAAGCTGCCTCTTCTTACTTTCATATTTAAGAATGAAAGAATTGAGAAACAAAGTAGTCATTTTTAAGTAATTTAATTGCATTTGCCGAGAAAGCACAAATAAAATGCTAATTTCAACACTTGTTTTGACTGTTGTTTCAAAACTGATTAATACATGGGTTGATGTGGCAGACCTATATAATACTTATACTAATACTACTGGAATACTTATAATACTATAATACTTGCACAACAGAATTATCACTGATTTATGTCTATACTTTTTCCTTTTTAAAAACCTTTCATTGTATTTAGAGGCCATACAAACTGGAGTCGCCAAAACCCTACAAACACTAGAACTGGACTGGATTAACCGCATATACACTAATGAGCCAGACTATTCGCAGATCAAAGAATTGATTATCTTATTTGCAAACATTGATTATTTCATTATATTTAACATGTCACATTCGGGATACATTACACACACTTGGTAGGTGAACGTTCAGTTCTTATAGGACAATAAAGTCCTGAGTCCTAAAGTTCTGAGTAATTACACCAAGACGTCTAGTTTGGACCATTTTAGAAATGGCTTGACACTTGTGTCAACTGCCAGTGGTCCCAGGACAGGCAGACCACAGATTAATGGCAGGAACCCAATGCCCTTCAATTATCAAAGCTAGTGGTCTTGAAATGGTCTAGAACTGCCACTCAGAGACACCAATTGACTTTGTTTTTGGAATGTGAGAGGAAACCTGGAGGAAACACAGACAGAGTCCGGATTTGAATTGAACCAGGTATTTGTGGAGCTGTAAGGCGGCAGCACTAAGCACTACCCCACTGTGCAGCCCATTAATGAGGCTAATTATAAATACCTTTAGAACAACGTACTGACCTTATTGCTCAACCTGTCCATTTTCCCTCATCTTCTGTGTTCCATTTTTCTGCTTCTTAGTTTATTCCCAGGGGTTACAGCTGCCGTTACGCTGTGAATGACTGTGATATCACAGAGACATGCTCAGGAGATTCGGGACAGGTAACAGTTTTCTTTTTACATGATCACCTACAAAATAAATATACATTTCTTACATGTCTATGCTTAAATAACCTACTACATGAAACTGAAAACCTATTCTGTCCTACAGTGTCCTCCAAACCTTCATAAGCAGGATGGATACCCCTGTCAGCTCAACCAGGTGAGGTTATGTATAGGTTGCGGGGTGGAACAGGGTGTTGCACGCATTCACAGCCATGCTATTTCACAGTGGTGATTTAGCACCACATTAGCAGTGTTTTAAGCTTCTCTGGTGCACCTTTTTGGTCTTGCAGGGCCGTTGCTACAGTGGTGAATGCAAGACCAGAGACAGCCAGTGCAAGTACATTTGGGGGTCAAGTGAGTTTAGATAACACAGAGAACATGATCAAGTCAAATGCAATTACTGACCATGTAGCTGGAACATAATGTCCTCTCTCTGCCTCGTACAGAGGCGGGGGGCTCCGAGAAGCACTGCTACGAAAAGCTGAACACGGAAGGGACGGAAAAAGGGAATTGTGGCAAAGATGGGGAGAAGTGGATCCCCTGCAGCAAGCAGTAAGTAACCCATAGTTAACTTTGCATGTACTAAGCAGTTTTGACTTACAAATAAAAGCCCAAATCAGCAGACATTAAAGCACCAAGTGGCAAATGTGAATGTAAATCCAGATTGGAGTGCTTGACAAACGTTTGCCAAAGTAATCCTTGCCCATGTGCTTATATCAGCTATTGATGAATGTCGGTTCTTGATGCAGTGCCATCCGAGAGTTCAGAGATCACGAATCTTCAGTTTAGACTTGCACTCTTGCGCTTTACGCACTAAAATTACCCTCATTCTATTTTGGCTTGAGATGCTTGGATGGACCTTTTGATATGTATTAAGGAAATGAAGGTAACCAGAAAACCATGGCAAATGTCTATATTAGGTGCAGGGCTTATACTGCCTGCAATTAATTATATGTAAATGTAAGGAACACTGTGGTTGTTTTTAAATGCGCTTTTTCCATACTGTCCCAACTTGCTTGTGTCGAGTCGAGTTCGGCCATGTAAAAGGTAGCCTTTGGACAATCTTATATGATTATAAGTGCCATCCTGTTTTCTCCCTTCTTCTTTACGATCCCAGTGACCAGTTAGTTTCTCAGTACATGCTCAAAGGGCTCTATTCTGCCACTTCTCAGTGATTATTTTCACTGTCTTCTGCTGGTGGAAAGGGCATAGGAAGGGATGGGAGGGGTGTTCCTTTTGTTGTGTTGACTGTATTTTCTCGAATAGCCTATAAATGTAAGCCTAAAAACATGAAATGAGACAGGGAATGAGGCTTAATTAAACAACATACAATACAACATGTATTTTATTTTATTTATTTATTTTCATGTATTTTTCATTTGCATGCAGCTCTATAAGGTTAAAGTGTGGCAAAAGGGACTTAGTTATCCTGGATTCACTGTACTTGTCTTCAAATTGACTCTTTTATTCTTAAGTATTTTATAGATGAACCTACATACTGTTATGAAAGACCCATTATTATTTAAGACATTACTACTTAATAAACCTTAAATAATACAATTTCAGAGTGTAAAGAAACACTCGTTTCTCATAAAGCATTGTTTATCACACTAGCCTAGAACTATGGTGAAGTGACTTCCCTGTGTCTTCTGGGAGTGTTGGGAATTTATGCCCTTATCCAGAGTGACTTACAACTCGTACAGTCTTACAACCCAAGCAACTGTGGGTTAAGGGCCTTGCTCAGGGACCCAACTGTGGCAGAGGTGGGATTTGAACCCTAGACTTTTTGGTCCATAGTCCAGTACCCAAACCACTAGGCCACCGCAGTCCCACAAAATGGCATGAACAAATATCTATAATAAGGAAAAGTGGGGATAAAACACTTTGGTTCATGATTAATGATAAATAAAATGTAAGAGGATTTTAGTAGATGTCCTATAAATCAAAGACTTTTTTCATCTCCGTAGTGACGTGTTCTGTGGATACCTGTTGTGCACCAACATTGGCAGAAACCCAAGGATTGGCACACTAAAAGGTGACATCACTCCCACCACATTCAACCATCAGGGACGACTAGTAGACTGCAGGTCAGTATCTCCATGTCTTATATGTAGCTCTTTCAGACGGATGAAAAATGAAAGCAAAACTCACAATATGTTTTTCTTTAGTCTCCTGCATTTTCAGGAGATCCCCATGAAAGTAGAACGCCACCATCTACACAGCACCCGCTGCTTAACCTGTTCCTTCCAGGATATATACAACAGTTTGTCAGTTGTAAAGAATAAGAAAGATACATATTATACATTTTATACATATTTAAATATGAAACACTCCTCACTACACACAACCCAGAGGGAATGGGTCCACTTGCAAAGACACTAATTTCCAAAACAGGCAACAAAATATGACCTTTTAAACACGTTTTACATGTGTTTCTACCATATACTGTATCAGAATCCCAACTGTTCTATTTGTAATTACCTTACATTTGATATGAACGGTTTGTGTGTTGACAACACTGAGTCGCTTAGCGACTGCTCTGATATTGTTATGGATATTTGATATGAGTATGAAAGGTTGGTTGTAGCACACTATCTTAGCTTTCAGATTACTGAGTATAGTAACCTGTATTTAGAATAGTAGTTGAAGTATTAGTTAAAATATTAGATATAGTACAATACGGTCGTTCTGTGGGTAGCACAGAAGGTCCTGGGTTCAATTCCTCCCACAATCCAAAGACATGCGTGTTAGGTTAATTGGTGCCTCTAAAGTGGCCCTTTGCGTGAGACTTGCAAAGACACTAATTTCCAGAACAGGCAACAAAATGTCACCTTTTAAACACTTTTTACACATTTAAGCAGACTATAAACTTTTCCATTTTGCGCGCCCTCTTGGCAGATTTAATTGGACACAAAACATAACAGAGGCAAAACAGACCTCAAAGTCATTTCTACTTTTACAAAAGGTTAATGCAATGTAAAACAATATTGATAATATATGTGTGTGTGTGTGTGTGTGTGTGTGTGTGTGTGTGTGTCTGTGTGTGTGTGTGTGAACGAAACATCAAAGTAAGACATAAATAATATTTCAATATTTCAATATTTCAATATTTTTATGTTAAACCTTTTTTAAAATGTGACCAGCTGTTTGCAACATCCAGATTTTCATTCCTATTATAATGTGTTATAATTTCTAAGATCTCAGACCTTAAAGTGAACAGATATGAACGTCATTAAACAGTGCTTACCTGTACAAACACTGATTGTTGTCAAAGGCTTCCATTTTCCTTCATGTTCCAATTGAATTCACCACTCCTCACACCTACAGTGGTGGCCGTGTGCTCCTGGATGACGACACTGATCTAGGTTATGTGGAGGATGGAACGCCGTGTGGACCCTCCATGATGTGCCTTGAGCGGAAATGTGTTCCCATTGCCTCCCTCAACCTCACAGCCTGTCCCTCAGGGCCTAATGGACGCGTCTGCTCTTCGCATGGCGTGAGTATACAGAAATGCTCATATGTCAGTTTGGTTTTGTTTGGACATTATAAATAGTTAACTGTTTATTATTTGAAGCTGTTTTTATCGAGTAAACTGACCAATTCAGGGGCTATACCATAGATTTACCATACCATAACATACCAGGGTTTCTACCATACTGCCATTTCTACCATTTCTACCAACAGCATCCCAACTGTTCTATTTGTAATTACCTTACATTTGATATGAACGGTTTGTGTGTTGACAACACTGAGAAGCTTAGCGACTGCTCTGATATTGTTAAGGATATTTGAGATGAGTATGATAGGTTGGTTGTAGCACACTAACTTAGCTTTCGGATTATTTAGTATAGTAACCTGTATTCATAATAGTAGTTTAGGTATTAGTTAAAATATTAGATATAGTACAGCACGGTGGTTCGGTGGGTAGCAACGCTGCCTTATAGCAAGAAGGTCCCGGGTTCAAACTCCTCCCACAATCCAAAGACATGCGTGTTAGGTTAATTGGTGCCTCTAAAGTGGCCCTTAGTGTGTGTGAGACTGTGTCTGTACCCTACGATGGATTGTCGCCCTGTCTAGGGTTGTTCCTGCCCTTGCGTCCAGAGTTGCCAGGTGGGTCCTGGCTGACCTGCGACCCCGTGTGGATTAAGCGGACGATAATGGATTGATGTTATATTTTTAAATAGTGTTTTAGTTCCTTCCAATACCATCCGAATGGTAAAGCAGTTTTTTTTTTTAACTCTTAGGTTTGCAATAATGAAGCCACATGCACCTGTGATGCCACCTGGGCTGGGACAGACTGCAGCATGCACGACCCACCAAAAGAACCACCGGTGGTTGAAGATGAGGGTCCTAAGGGTTCGTGAGCTTTCCTGGCTTTTTTTTTTTTTACAGTTGCACATATTTACAGAGATACCAAATATATTCCTTTATCAGCATATTCAATGCAAATCACATCTTCAAGCTGGGCTTCCCAAGACAACTCACAGGGCTTGTACAGATGCTGGCACATATGCATTTCTAGAATGGGGCTATAACTTTAACGTTTTCTCTTCTGAATCCCCCCTATTTCCTCTGCGCAGTGAGTGTGGCCACTAACAGGCTGATAGGGGCAGTGGCAGGGACCATTCTGGCCCTGGGGGTGATTTTTGGAGGCACTGGGTGGGGAATAGAGTAAGCACTTCTTATCCCTTTCAACGCCACTCCCCCCGACCAGCAGGAGACCATGTGATCCCTTGTTTGCGTGTCTGTGTGTTCTCCTCCCAGTGGCTTTTGTCTGTCGTGGTTGTCATGCCTGTGCCATGTGATTGATCGGTGTTGTGTAACCTGCTGGATCGATCAGTAAATATCATTTTCTCCCTTTCCTTGACTGTAATCACTATGGATTTTGACCATTAGTACTCTGTGTGATGCATTGTTGCAGTGCTCTCCTTTCTGGTCCATGTGGGGCATTTACACACAGGAAAGAGAATGTCAAGGAATATAAGCAGGGACGTAGGTTCGGGTGAAGCGGCTGAATTTAAAAAGTGAACAGGCTTCCCTGTTTCTGTGCTTTAAAGAAGGACAGCAGGAAGGGAAATACAAACACTTTGCTTAACATCTGTAGCATATATGCAACTACCATGGACAAGAATTTCAACACGTTTCCCAGTGATGAGAAAAGAACAGACAAGCCACTGACACGGCTTTTTTAAAATTCAGTCTATAAGTATAAAACAATCTAAGACGACAACAAAACTGTAATTATACTGCTGATAAATATTGAAAATGAAAAATCCCCTAATTTTTGTGAACAGTGTAGTTGGCACTTGGCAGTGACTCCAACCTGACTGGGTGCTACACAGACACAACTTGCCATGTTTTGAGGTTGTACAGGGATCTATGGTACTGTGTTGGTGAAGTGGTTAGAGTACTAAACGGTGTACTTAAATGTCCAGGGTCAAGGTCCAGAGTTCAAATCCCACCTCTGCCACTGTTGGGTCTTTGTGCAAGGCCCTTAACCCACAATTGCTTGAATTGTGTCAGCTTGGATCAGTTGCAATTCGCTGATCTGATAAATGACGAAATGTAAATATCTCCTGCTGCAACATGATGTAACGATGGAAGTTGGACATTTTTGGTTGTGAACATGCCATACTGGGAGAAGAGTAGAATACTTACTGACTTTTGCCTAGAGAAATCATTTTTTTCTGTTTGTATAATAACATGGATGGATGGCTGGCTGGATGGATGGATGCGCACGAAAATTCATATTTTGAAATGAGGATGCCACATGAAATGCTGGACAATCTGTCAGTGTGTTCTGGCAGTCTTGGGTGACCATACACCCTACTGAACAGTCAATGTGGGGCCCTTTTGTCCAGTTGAACATGCTTCTGTTATATAATCGAGTGGGTAGTGTTGGTGGCCCACAGCTTTGGAGAGATGTTTGATCCTTACCTTTTACTTTCTGTTGTTTACCAGCGTAACGTAATTGCAGCTGTATATGATACGAATAAAAGTATACAGCTCTGGGAAAAAAATGTAGGACAATTCAAATTTCTTAGAACATACAACACAGACACCCATCGTTCTAATTAATAAGGTATTGACAAGGTGAACACCTGAACCGCAACTTGTTTTTTTGAGGAACAGTACAAGACGCAGGAAAGCTGCGTTTGATTTCTGAAGTTTTGCTTTGTTGACAATAATACATCTGTTTTCATTGTATGACAAGTATTAATCAAGGTCTGAAAGCACGGGAGTTTCTTTGTTATCGTGACCAGTTGAAATTTACAGCAAATAAATGCTTTAGTCATTGCTGCAAATATTTTTGTTTTGGCATTTCCCAACAATTTATAGAATAAAACAAAAATATTCCATTTTACTCAAACACATACAGTATCCACAAATAGTAATACCAGAGAAGGTGATAATTTTGCAGTATTCCCACTCTTATTTTTTTCCCAGAGCAGCATATTATATGGGTTTATGGTGCTTTCTTATATCTGAAAGATTAAATTTAAATTTTACTGTAAAACGTTCGAGTGCTTTTGAGTGCATTCAGGGAAAACAATAAGTTCCTGCTCATGGCAATTACGAAAATGGTGGAGTATTACTTGCACTGTGGTCCTTATAGTACCCAAGGGTAACAGCTCCTTGTGAGTGTTTCCATGCCCAAACTGCATGTGTGTGTATGTCTATGTATGTATGTACGCTAGATATATACTGAGCACAAGTACTCACTACTCTGGCTTCTTGAGGGTCCCTGACATCTGGGATCCTAGGATAGTGTGTTTTGTCACACGGGGGGCACCCCTGTTCTGTTAAGACACAGCACTCAAGACCTGAGAACCTCTGAAACTCAGAAGCCTCCTGGTGAGGCGGAAACTCAGCAACAGACCGTCAGACCCAGAACTCAAACCTGTACAGAAACCAACCAAACATAGACAGACCTGAGAACTTTAAAATGGCAGAACAGATCTGAGCCAGGACTTTTAATCCAGTGGTGCAAATGGATACACAAACACACAAACAGAACTCATCTAGAACTTTGCCTCAAGACAATACGCATCGTACAAAAGCAAGATGCATCTCAAACCTCCCCTCTCCAGACGCATGATGCAAACTGGGGTGGCTCGACGTGGTGATCACCCTATCACTGAGCCACACGTTTATATCTAGTATCTGGTCAGGCAAGGTTTGAGTTGCGTCTGGATTTTGCGTCTGGACTGCGAGGCAACCCCTTGCTTTAGGGTGAGGTCACCCAGTGGATGGTAAGTTTCGCGAGTGCAAAGATTGAGATCCAGATTGAGGCAGTGGCACCCACAGAACAGAAACCAGGGCAAGCAGGTTGAGGCAGGAGCAGGTGAGGGAACAGGTTCAGTCTATGTAAAAGACAAGCTAGTCAGGAACAGGTCCAGAAATCCCGGGACGCCCATGTAGGAGACGGACTCAGGCCAGGTGGAGAGCAGCCAACAAAAAAAATCTAGGTTTTGGGTTCAGGTCTACAGGCAGGGACACAAAGACAAGCAGTTCTTCCAGTTTAGTGGCTCTTCCACCAATATGAGACCAAAGCAGGGCAAATAACAGACAAACCCTAACAGTGGATGATCTGTACCATTTGAAGTCAGGGTGGCAGGTTGGGGTCAGTGGCTATGTTAAAGGCGCCAATTGCTTTTGACCTAAATTTACATTTTTCAAGTATTAAGAGAATGAATACTTTTAATACTTTAATTCCATGGTTCCCAAGCTCGGGTCCTGGCCCAACAACACAGGGTGTGCACAAGGCTTATTCTTCTCAGTATATGAAATTAATTTTTGCTCATAAAGATTTGTAACAAATCATTTTATTCTTTTGATCTGGGTGTATACTAACTCGGGGAGATGCAGCTTTTCTTAGATACTCATATTGGGAGCAGCAAAAATAACAGTTGGGAACCACTAAATGAATTAACTGTCCATAGGGGGGGCCAAGCTTGTGATCAAAGGGGCACTGACCCTCACTGCCTCCCACCACCCATAAGGCCACCCTGTTTGTCTGGGAGGAAACTCTCAGTTTTGACTGTGGTCTTCTAGCTTAATGTTCCTGTCAGCCTGTACCTGAAGTCTGCCTTGCCAAGAGGCTTCTGATTTTCAGAGCTCCTCCCGTCACAGGACTGACCGTTCTGCACAAAGGAGTTCATTGCTTATGAATGTGTCTGCGTGTTTTTGATCTGTGTGAGTGTGCTCTCATCAGACCCCCAGGCTCACTTAATATCTGTGTTAGAAAGACCCGATTTGTGGTGGCATTTGTTGTGGTATTATGTTCTGAATTTGTGTCAGTCGTCCAGAAAAGCAAATTCCAATCCGCCATGATTACCACGCTCCTGTCTATAGAAGTGATAAGTTTCCTTTACTCTCATGGCCTTATATATTTTTGACAAACAGCAAACCTCTCTAGCATCCAGCGCTGCAGCAGCCAGCCGACTGAGCAGCAATAGTACAATATGACATCCTCTTGCATTTCATGTGTGTGCCGCCCTACACAGCTTACCCCATGTCTCTCTCCCATCATGCCCCTCTGCAGGTCCTAGCGCCACCAACCTTATCATAGGCTCCATCGCGGGGGCCATCCTGATGGCAGCCATAGTGCTGGGGGGGACGGGATGGGGATTTAAGTAAGAGTCACACCGCATGCTTCTTACTGCCTGCTGGCCTGGTACAGGCTAACATAAATGAATACACACATGCACACAGAGCAGCACCACACACACACACACACACACATACACACAAACACACACACACACTTACCAGGGCCTGAGCTTCTGCTACAGACACGTTGTCGCTTAAGAAGGACCGGATTGTACATCGCCCCATGTTTTATCATATAATCTAGATTATTCTTATAATTTTAGTCATTCTACTGGTAAGACTTCCTGTGAAAATATTTTACAGTTATAAAGCAAACATAATGTCTTATTAATCATTGTATGCCATGTTAATGGCAATAGCTACACTGCAGAACCAAAATACAGTATAAACACACATATAAATCGAAATATACATACCCCGCTGGCTGCACAAAGCCAAGAGGGAATGAGCCCACTTGAAGAAACACTCGTTTCCAGAACAGGTAACACAAAATCACCTTTTAAACACTTTAAAGCTTTAAGTAGAGTACTAACTTTCCATTTCAGGTGTCTTTTTGGCAGAGAAAATTGCACCTAAACCCATAACACCTAAAAGCGTCAGTGGGAAACACAGACCGTAAAAATCAAAAGTAAAAAGTTTAAAGTAAATCAATGATCATGAAAATAAATTTGATAAAACTACGTAAACAAAACATTAAAGTAGGGCCTAAATAACATTGAAATCAATACTGTAGATAAAATACACATTTCTGTTTTAGTTTTGCCAGCTGTTGACAGATGCAACTTCCACAGTCAATATGCACGTATTTTATGTGTCACAGTTGTTAAGAACTCGGTCGTTAAAGTCATTGGACGCTGATCAGATGGTTATCAAATGGCCCTTACCCGTAGTAGTTTAAATACACAGAAGCTAAATATAATGAGAACATACTTCATGAAAAAAATATCGAATAACATATAACTATAATAAATAAAAGAGAATACAATATTATTTTATGGTTAAATAAAAATGTAGAATATAAAATAATAGAGTATAAGGCAACAGTTATATGATAAATAAAATAGTAAATCAATTAACATTTAGAACAGGGAGAGTATTGAGATTACTTTGTTAAAGGGATGTGACGTGGTCTGAGTAACGATACGAGGTTTTTAAACATAATGCCGACAGATTTACTGTATAATAGAACCTGACATTATCTATTGTATTATGTATGCTTTATAACACACAATAAACGCCCTGATAGTTCATAGAGGATTCAAAGGAAGTATTCCACGCCCATTTTGAGCTTTTTGTGCAGTATCAGTGACTTTGCAACTGGCTAAACGTACAGTATGTTGTTGTAACTCTACGTTATAATACCTACATTGAGACCTCGTTTGAATTCGAATTGACGTTCGACTGGTACAGCAGTGTAACATGCACCCCACTGTGAGCCGGGTTTGAGTCCCAGCAGTGCCATCTGGCCAGGTCAGGTGTCATTGCAGACCCTATTGACTATGTCTGAGGGAGTGGAAGTGTGTTATTTGATCATCCCTGGTGCTGCAACAGCACCCCTTCGAGCTCTGTGACTCGAGTCACATCCTGTAAAGGATTATGCTGATAGCATGCTACCCTGTGTCGCTGACCAGATAAAATGAAAAAGTTGCATAAAATTTAATTGTCATACACTATTCCCTGCTGCAAAAAAAAAAAGATCTGGGTTTGGCTAAACCTCTGTAGACTGTAGCAGAACCTCTTGAAGGCAGGCCCACCGCTTGAGATGCATGCGTGCTCAATGAGAAAACGACAGTTCTGAATTGATCCACCAAATGATGCTATTGAAGTGCCAGAATATAAATTGACATGAAATAACACTAAAACGTTTGAGTTTTAGATTTTATCTAGGTAATATGTGTGAAATGTACAGTAATCCAGTCTGTGAGACTGTATATAAACTGAAATGTGTTATGTCTGAAAAAAAGCGTCCTTGGAAATTGTTCTCACACTGCATTCTTAAACTGATTTCTAATGCTTAATCAAGTGTCTGGGTTTAACAATACTCTGTTTATTAAAGATGGGTTTAATCTCCTTTTAAATTTATAAAATGTCTTTAAGGTAAAAGAGAGCTACTACTTTCCTCCTAGCTGTGCGGCACGGCATGGTGCTTGTACAAACCTGGTTGCTTGATATATGCAGGTCGGCAGTGGATGGACTGTTGTCTGTTTACCTGCAGTTTTAAAAGGACTATATCCAAGCTTCAAAGTTTCATTTCGTTCATAAGAATCGTTTTTATTTCATTACTGTCCTTTTGACATCCCTGGTAGGTGTCATATATTAGGCCAGTGTGCTTCAGTTGCAAATCATGAGATGCCAGAGCTTGTAATTCCAACAGCAACAGGTGGACAACGTGTTAGTATCTCCTCCTTTCTACGCAGTGTCGAGCTGAAAACAGTCCCCTAGCCAAATAGGACCTGATCTGTAGTGGCCCTGTGAGGGATCCTGACCATCAGAGAACAGAGTAAAGAAGACTAGCAAAGTATGTAGAGAAACAGATGGACTCCAGTTTGTATCTGTAGAACTACAAAGTGCGTTGACCACTAAGACGTAAATACATAATTATAAACTATATATAATAAATAAATAAATAAATATAAACTGAAAAAGAGAAACTAGAATGCCTAAGAGTTTTCCACTGTACTGTTTAATTTAAGTGGAACTGATTAAATGGGCAATGAGTGTAGAAACAAGCAGATGCAATAGTAATATTCATAATCATAATCCTAACAAACAGACAGATTTGAAGAACACTGTGATGCACTGGCCCATCTAGGATGCACTTCAGCCTGCACCCGGTGAATTCCGGGATAGGCTCCAGCCCTCAGCCCCCTGTGAACCTCCTTAGATGTGATAACAACTAAGGTTCCACGTAGAAAATGTAGTCTTAAAGTATTTTTTAGTAATCGATTAGGCGGTCACGTAATGAAAATGTTTGGAGGACCACTTTTAGTCACCCTACCTCATACTGTGTTACAGTTATGTGATGTGATACACGCCTTTGTAGTGTACCATGCCGTACCGCACTGTGCAGTGAGAAAGCGCCAAGAGTCAGTGGGTTACTGTCTAATTAGCCGTAGCAACTGTGTATTGATCTAAAGGGACTTTTCAGCATGCTGGTCTGCACATAGCATCTTGAACGAGGCCACTGAGGGTTTGTGCATGCGGACTGGCACCAACAAGGCAGAGCTACAACAGGACGCTGTGTATCAGAGCAATGCACAAAGCCCAAGCTCACCTCGTTGGGTGGGAGGGGGCGGTTTTCCTGGGTTTTTGGGGGAGGGCAGGTTGGATTTGGGGCTCAGGTCTAGATTTCTTTTGAGTGAGTGGGTTGGGATGGGATGACGACTCTCTGACCCGCTCTCCTCGCCGTGACTTCTCTCTCAATCCCTTCCCCCTCCGTTGTCTGTAAGGGTGAGAGTATGAGCGGAGAGTGGTGGAGGTTGTGTCGTAGGCAGCCTTTGTACCTTGGCTGGCCGCTACGTCTCTTTCTAACCTCGTGGAAGGCCCTGGGCCCCCCCTGAAAACCTAGAACAGAGCAAGACCCCTCACCCCCCACCCGGACTCGCCCGACACTGCTGCCTTTACTGCCTGCTTCACTGAGACCTGGTACAGATACACGTGCTGCACCGCACCTGCATGCCCCCCACCCCCCACCCCCCAAACCTCCTCCCCTGTCCCCCCTACACTCAGCGATAGTGGCGTCTCCCGCCTAACCTCTTTGTGGACAAATGCATGTTTAACTGCTGGGATGCCCCACATCACGCCATCCTATGGGAGATTGTATCAGACCTCCCTCTGTCGTTGTTGTTCTTGTTGCCTTTCCTGTTGTCGCTGGTGGTATTTTTCATCGTGGTCCATGTTGTGGGTGTGAACACCCTCGGTGTTTATTGGTGTAGACTGTTTATTCCCTTTCTGTGTGTGTCAGTGTTCTTTCCCAGGAGGCAGTGTTGTTTTCCATATCCTTCTTTGTCTAGTGTACTCACAGTCAGTAGGGGGACAATCGTACTTCCACTCCACTAGTACAGGAGGCCCACTGTTACCCAACGCAACCCAGCAATGTTAGTGCTACACATAATAGTTACATTATTCATGTAACATTATTATTAATAAATCCAGTAAAAGACTGCAACGTGCTGATTCTTGCAAGTCACTAAAAACATCTTGATTACAGTTATAGTAGTATAGTAGTACTATAGTAGTAGTGCTTTTATGCAGTGATTGCTGGGTTGCTTGGGTTCAGAGGTTTGGTGTCCCACAAGGGCCGTTGTGGTGTATGTTGACGGTTCGGGTATTTCTCACACTAATACGTGTACCTTCTGTTCTCTCCACGCTCGCTCACGACACCAAGAAACGTCAAGAAAAGACGCTACGACCCCAACGCCAGTGCCATTTAAAGGACTGGAGACTTCAACCTTGCTCGGTTTCCCACTGGCTTGTGACGGCAAGCTAGCTGCTGGACTGTACCCTCTCCTGCTGCTAACAGCCAGCTACTTGAATGCGAGAAAGAAAAAATATGGAATCCAAGACCAGTAGAATATTTCACCCAATTTCAATTACCCAAAGCCTACCCCCGGTCCTCTCGTCCCTTTCCGAGACCCTACAACCACTCCTTGAACAAAATGGGAGTTATTTCTGATTCTCATGTTCTTTTTTTTATCTGGCTGTGGCACTTGCATGGCAACGGAAAGTCAAAAAAGTCAAAGCAAAGACGCTGTCTGCATTGTATTCATTGCAGCCAATGCACAACCATTGCTAGGTGGAACTTTCCTCTAGCGGGCTCAAAAGCCGAATTTGACTGACCACACCAACACATATCGCGAGACCTGAGAGGAAATTTTTGTTCTCGCGGTCTCAACATCGTTTTACACGGACATGAATTTAACCTGCTTTTTCTTTCAGCATGTTGCATTGCAGACGTTTTTCGATGTCTTGCTAAAAAAAAAGAAACGAATTTGGCCAGCTGCTTTTCTGCTTATTGAGTTCACCCTAAATTTCACCCATGCACACGTAATTATATGCCTGATCATGACAATTACGACTCCCCTTATTACTCCTTGGCCACCCTGCGCGGGATGTCCTTAAGGCTAATCTGAGAGCTGCATGAAACTACTGCACTGGGCGCGGGGCCCCGTGATGCCCAGCGTATTTCTTAAGGTAACTGCATGTCAAAGGAATAACAGTTAAAAGTTTACTTACTATGCAAAGGGGAAACGTCGCACAAACCCTATGGACCGAAACCATAGTGAAACGATGCTAACAAACGAATCCACGCTACCGTTAGGCAGTCTTTTATATGCGCAGTCTTTTAAACAGCTTAGTTCTAAGTTCTTCAAGTGAATGTTTCCAAGAATCACAGCTTCTCAGAATATGTACTCAGTTCGACGAAGAACTTGCGAGTAGTCAGCACTAGTGGTGTTTGGCGTGGGGGTTATTTGGGGTTTTCAGGGGATTTCTTCACTAACTTTGCCACCTGATGTTCAATATCATCTGTTTAACATCCATCTCATTTTTCAATGCAAACACTGAAAAAAAAAAAACAATAAAGAACTTTTAAAATAAACCTCAGCGTTCATGTCATATGTTCTGTATTAGGAGTTCTTTGCAAATAGTCACCCTGGTTCAGGGACCATATCAACTTTTAAATACCGCTACCAATATTCTTTTTAATGCTTCGGACAGTTTTTAACAATACTAGTAACCGGGGTTCATGTATGTCGCATGGTGTGATTGGCTTTGTCTGAGCAACCCTTGGAACCCCGCTTGGAACCCCTTCCATCCGAGGGAACGACTGGCAATCATTCCGAAGAATATTTATGGTAATACACTCATAAGTATATAAAAAATAGTCACAGCTCGTAAAATGTTTAAGACAAAGGTTACGTTCCATGACACCAGCTGTATGCAAATTAGGGGTGGGGGAGATTTTTAGATGCATCGCGATTCGGACGTTAACGATTCTGATTGATCGATTAACAAATGTCAGTGATCGATAATCGAGCACACTTGCATGTAGACCAGCTTCTGTTCTTACACGAGAACTTAAACATTAGCCCTCACTAACTGAGCTCATTTGCTCTGTCCCTCTGTGGTATTATTTCATTGTTTTATATGTTTTATGTTCAGTGCTGTTATTTACAAGAAGTAATTCAGCATTTTGACTCTTCTTTCTGCAAATGCTACTTTTTTACTCTGCAATGCTAAATTTGTGTTCTTCATCATTTCATTTATTTGTTTGATCCTCAGGGTTTTGGTTCTATGCTCAGAAATGTTGGCCTCATTCATTTATATGAAAGGGCAGACATTTATTTGACTAATTATTTATATGTTTTTGGAATATGCTAAATTGCTTACATTCGTTTTGTTAATAAGATATATTGGAATTTGTTTCAAGTAGTCAAATGGTAAAGAAAAAAAATGATGTGTAGAAAACAAAAACGAATCGAGATGCATCGATAATCGTTGCCCTCTGAATCGGAATCGAATCGAATCGTGAGGTGCCTGGACCTTCCCACCCCTAACAACCTCCGACACAACCTCCACCCCTCTCATACAAATATTCATCATACCACTACTGTGTATTCGATTCTGTTATAGCTCACTGTATAAAATAAGTGCCTACAAAACCTGGATGCTATAATTGTATAGCTTTTGCTTTTCCTTCATTTTGAAATGCTTAAGTTTGGGCCATGGCTTTGGGCGTCAACAAAAGCAGTTTACTTAAATCTCTGTGTGCTGTTCTCTTTCTGAAATTGACTGTGAAATTGAAAACAAACGTTTTAAAAGAGACTTTGTTTGGCCCA
Source organism: Parotocinclus haroldoi (assembly GCA_034779995.1). NCBI lineage: Eukaryota > Metazoa > Chordata > Actinopteri > Siluriformes > Loricariidae > Parotocinclus > Parotocinclus haroldoi. The sequence goes on from JAUZST010000831.1 coordinate 175,348, forward strand.
ATCTTTCCAGAGCTTCCCTGTTTTGGCTTATTGCACATATTGTATTTATTCAGAGCTGCTAGGTCTCAGAAGGACTGATTAGGTCTTAAGCTGTAACCTGTTTCCTAAGTAGGAAAGTAATCTGATTAGGTAGGTCAGATTTGGCCTAAAGCCTGTATTCCAAAACCCTCTGATGGGTCTGATGGTGGCATGCTAAGGGATTGGAAAGAGCTAACAAAGTCAAATACTGCATCTCCAACGTCTTTGGCTGCCTGTAACAGCATCCCTCTCTGATGAAATCGAGAGCCTGGACAGACAGACAGATGCGTGAATTAGAAATAGTGGAATATACCGTATAGGGCCTATTTAAATGGATTTTAATGATGACACATGAATTTTTTTTGGCACACTTGCCTGTCATCGTGGGTAGAAGGAGCGCATCCTGAAGTCTCTGCACCAGATTGTCGAGTGCCTCCTCTTCATCCTCCTCTGAGTTCCCATTCTCTGAATCCTCTTCTTGGACAGACTCTTCTAAGAGGGGATCGTCTGTGATAACCTCCTGCCCACCAAGGTGTGCATTATCCTCTTCTTTCCCCTCTAGACCCACAACCTCAGGCTTTTTCACTCTCTCTTTGGTTGAACACTTTACATCTACTCTATCCATGCCACATTCCTCTTGCATCTGATGAAGAGTCACACGAAGAACCTCGTCATTTTTCGGTTCTTTCTCTTCTATCCTCTTTTCAGCCTTCTCATCACCCTCTCTCTCCACTTTGCGATCTTCTCCTGCAGTGCAGCTGTGTGAATCCGGATGCTCTGATGTAGTCTCACTCGTACAGTCTTGCCGTTTCTTGATTGTAGTTTCTGTTTTGTGAAGTGATGTGTGAATGTCAGTGCCATAGCCAACTGTAACTCTCTCACTCATGGCCTGTGTGGAATAGGAAATATATCTAAAAATGTTTTTGAACAACCTATAAACCCCCCCCCAACCCCCCAGGATATTGGTACCTAAATACTGATGAAGTATTAAAGAGGACATGATTAAATGAAGCTCGGATATAAAATAAACATTATGCAACAAACTGTGCATCAATCACTGCCACATTCAGTCTCTAATGTCCTTTTCCTCTCACTCTTACATGCCGGATTTCTCCCAGTTCCTTCTCCAGGTGTTGGTTGTGCTCTAGCAGCACCTTCATGCTGGCCTCCAACTCTGTGCACCTGTCCTCCAGAGCATCATGCTCCGACTGTGCAGCTACTTTCCACACCTGAAATTCTTTCTCCAATAGCCTGTGGGTTGCATACACATACACACACACACACACACACACACACCATATATAACACATGTACACACCATATCCTGTCCACTTTCGCTGTATATAGTACCTGCTACAATGTATATGTGACAATAAACTCAAATCAATCAATCAAATGCTATCTTACCATTTATCTCTCTGTAGGTCTCTCATAGCCAGTTGTGTGATATTTAAGTCTTTTTGGAGAAGTGAAGCCTTTCTCTGTAACACGCACAGTTACTATCAGAACATCAACCAAATGTCCAGTAAATACTGCCACAATGTGGAGTTACCTGGATTTGGGTGTCAGGTTCATCAGTCTGAAGTGCTTTGGATTCCACTTTACGATCCGGAGGTGGACAAAGAGGAACAGCATCATCCATGCTAAGATCCAAACGTTCAGGAACCTCCTCACCCTCTTCCTGTTCTGAAACAGAAACACTGAGGAACAGAGGACAGCTTAGTGAATTAATACACATTAATGAATACACACATTCAAATGTTTCTCTACCTGTACCGTGACTCTTCATAAGTTTCCTTAAGCTCCCTCTCCATTCTCCTGGTGGAGCGCTGAGGTAAAAGGGTATGGCGGGCACTGGAGGCCAGTGTTGATAACGACTCTTTCCATGTGGGCTGGTTGGGGAGGGTTACACAACATTACACAGAGAGAAGATATGAACAGACTCACTACACAGTATAAGCACACACACAGTCCCACATGAAAGGCCACTTTAGAGACACCAATTAACCTAACATGCATGTCTTTAGATTGTGAGAGGAATTGAACCCAGGACCTTCTTGCTATGAGGCAGCGGTGCCACCCACCGAACCACCGTGCTGCTCTTTTAAAAATTTTTTTAAAAATTATTATTTACCATCGTCATTACCTGAGTGCAGTACTCCAAAACCCGATGGGATAGCTTGTGCTTCCTTGTGCATCTATTGGTCAGAAAACAGTTTTGGCAAAGATGCACGTTCAAACACTTTAGACAGCGATACCTGTGGAAAAATCACAAATACAGACTCAAAGGACCTCGAATAAAAAGGAAAGATGCTTTCATTTGCCATTTGTAAAGGTGCATTGAGGTTTTTGTACAGTGTGTTCAAGACACACTGTACAGATATATATATAACGGATAAAAGCATAGAGAAGAAAACATTTAAATACACATCATACTTCTTCTTGCTCTTAGCTATTAATATTATGTACCAAAAGAAAGTACAATGAGAAAATTGTGTGGCTGTGCAGTGTTTGATTCCTGTCTCTGGCAAGTTGCAGTTTGAGCTGTTGTAATGGTTGCTTTGAGCCTCTTGTCATAAGCAATCACATTTGCTGCTATATATGTTCACCCAAGCAAGTTACTGACAGTTACTGTTACTCACAGTTACCTCTGGCAGGTTGAGAATTCAGATGCTATTAGCAAATGCATAACGTTTTAAGAAAATCTATCAAAGTCAAATTTACAGTGGAGCATCGTCTCAAAGCACCTTTACATGTTCTATGCCCTTTGCCCTAATTTATCAAACCTAGGGCAACAGTGGCAAGCAAAAATGCCTTAAACATTATAAGCAAGGAACCTTGGGAGGACCCAGGCTCAAAAAGCGACCGACCTAATTTAGCAGCCTAGATCACTACATAGAAATAAATTATTTTTTTTTTAAATAATGGGTGTCAGCATTATTTAGTCAAGCATAGAGTCATTGTAGGATCTTCTGTCCTCAGTGGGAAAGTTTTGTTGACGTGGCATGCACAGTCAAACAGAGGAGGAAAAGCCTTATTGCCTCTGATGTGGTCTGAGTAATGGTATAAGGATTGAAGCTGATGACTGGCAACCAAAATTAAACAGTGAGTTAACAGTGGGGGTTAACATAACGGCGAGCCTCGAGTGGTGGGGTGAAATCCATAGACCGTAAATCTAGTTGGGATGCTGTGGAGTTCCTGAAGTGTCAGAGCACCTGGAGCATCTCCATGCACCACTAGATGGCAGGAGAGGTACACTTGACGGTCTAAAATACCAGCCATATGAACTCTACCGTCCAGAAGCCAGGAAATGGGTGCATGGCGTGAATGAGCACTACATTTTAAGGGGGTGATGCTTAATTGAAACTGGGCAAAAGCCAGAATTCGTGTGATTTAGCTAAAGTTACGGTGTTGCTGCAGGTGAACGTGTGTCTGTGAGCGATTGTTTGAATCCAGGGAATGGGACTGCTTGATCTGTAGATGTTTCATCATTGAGTTGTAGGATTCATATTGATTGTTATCTGGTGATTTTATCAGCTTCATCTAAATTCTTTTATAGCTCTTGCATCCTGTGCTTGGTCTTTTTGATTTGTTATGTCTGTTTCCCGTTCTTTCCGTCCTATGTTCATGGCTCAACATTTGGGGCTGGGTCAGAGGTATTGTGCCTCTGCCTAGACATGGCAATTGACACACACACACTGACCTGAGCCCTGTGATGGGGAATGCCTTACAGGCATGGCAGCGGACTCTGTGCTGCACGGCCTCACTCACTGAAAGCCTATAGAGTGTTGAAAGCCAGAGCAGCAGACGAGGCTCTGACCGCAGCCAGCTCGCAAAATGCTTGTCTCCTACGCTTGCACTAATAACCTGGGTAAAAACGAAAAAACACAACTGGACACGTTGCTTGATATGGACAGTATGTTTGTGTAGAATGCGTGTAGAATGTGGAGAACATACTCTTCTAAAGCAGGACTGGCTTGCAAGTTCCACTGGACCAAACACTTGGCTCTCCTGAACCACTGCTGGGATCTAAAGAGCATAAAAAATATTCCATTTGCACTACATAATACACATACAGAATACGCATAGCGTGTGTGTGGTACCAAGCGTGTGTGGCAGGTGAGGAGTACAAAGACAAGTGTGTCTTACCTACAGTTAAGCATGGTGGTGGAAATGTCATGGTTTGGGGCTGCATGAGTACGCTGTTCTCTAATAATGAGGACTTTCACAGATCAGGTACCATTTAAGTGGTGGATCATTCTGTGACACTGATCTGGCGGTGGTGTGTTAGTGAGTGGTGTGCTGGTATGAGTGGATCAGACACAGCAGGGCCACTGGAGTTTGTCATATTTCTGTAGAGTTCTATCCTATTTCTCCACCTTGTTGATGTAGGGTTAGGGACTGTAGCTCCTACGTTGTTGCACAGTTTAGTTAATCATATTCGAATTCTCCATCCGTGCTTACAGGACCTGCCTCCAGGACTCTGTTGGCTGGATATTTTGGTTGGTGGACTATTTTCCATCCAGCAGTGACTACGGTTGCACACACTAACAGTCACTACAGTGCTGAGAATGATCCAAGACCCAGACAGTGCCTGATCTGTGGGGGTCCTGACCATAAGAGAACAGAAAAAAAGGAACAAAGAAAATATATAGAGAAACAGATGGACTACAGTCTGTAATTGTAGAACTCCAAATTGGAGCTAATAAAACGGACATTGAGTGTAAAAACAGGAAGGGTATGCCTAAACTACATTACCTGGCTAAGATCATGCAGAAGGACACTAAGGCCGCTGCGACTGACATAGGCACCCTCGGTGCCCTGCCTCTTACTGCAGGTAACAGCCAGCTGGAACAGAGCTGGTGAAAAAGATAAGAACGTTTCACAATTTCCCAAGCCTGCAGGCAATCAGATCCCACATATCTTCCCAAAGCTCATGGAACTTCTTTGGAAGAAAGAAAGAAAGAAAGATTTGAGAAGAAATTCTAAAGAACCCAACGTTTTTGTGTATTTGTGACGACGCAATGCACCTTATGTGCACATATACTGTACCAGTCAAATGTTTGGACTGAAAATCTCGTTTGTATAGAAATTTCTATTATTCTATTCTATTATTTCTATGTTTAAGAGAACAGTAACTTGGTTCCTGCATCAATATAAGCAGTCAGTTTGCCCATGCAAATTGAAAATGCTTTTTAAATTGAAAATCTAAAACCAACAAGTTCCCCGGACATCAGGATCATCAATTCCATCTTCAGTTAACTTTCCGTATCAATAACTTTTAAACCACACCAGATATTGCAAATCTGATTTCTGTGGAAATTAATTTCTGAGACAATTCTGTTCTTTGATATGATACATGACCACCTTCCCACTGGAAAAAAAAAACTTGCCCTTGATCCAATCTGGCAGTTTTCAGGATGTTAGCCATGTTCCAGACATAGCCTAAATGATACGCCCCTCACTCATTACTTACTGGGGTATTCAGATTTTCGCCCAGACATTTTCCCCTTTGACTCGCCCTGTATTGAATTCTTTGGTTTTTCCATGGTTCCATGTTTCTTACGGGAAAACTATGGTCTGGAATCTGCAGACCAGTTTGTCCTGGATGTTGGTTTCCAGGGATGTTCGAGTTCTTAAGTGAATCCTTGTCGGGGTGCTTGAGTCTCAGTGATCCCTGGGATTTGGGGACATTACAGAAAACCTCGATTTTCTCACCTAGATTTGCTTTGAACGTTTGGGTTGTTCATCGAGTGTTTCCAGATGTGTGTATCCCTGGTGATTTCTCCTTGCAGTAGGCAAGTTTTTCTTAGTGTATGGTTTATTCTGTATAAAGTATGGAACAGGCCAGGGCTGCCCCCGCATTAACCCAAGACCAGGGTGTTACATTGGCTTCTGATAGTCACACGATAATGACGATAATGAAGTTAAATAATTTGAAACGCCTGTACCGTCTTACTGGCCAACATTTTCCTAAAATGACATTATCAGTCTATAATTACTACTATAATTATAAATTCCTACAGCAATAAAAAAAAACCCATCCCATTTCAGGGGCTTCAACTTTGGGCGAACGCGGTCGTAAGTCGTAGACTGCGGTGAAGTCCAAAACGGAATGAGACGGTCTGCTCTGCAGCAGATTTACAGTTCGCATCACAGCAGGCAATGGTCATCGGGATATTATGGTTGGTGAATGATGTGACAGCCGCTATGATGCAGTCAGTCTTCAAATGCAGCCTCAAAAGGATGCGGCCTCTGAAATTGTCTATGGAACCTTCAATACCTCATGGTATATAGGAATATCAATGATATCTTTATTGTATATGATGAATATCAAAATATATTATGTGCTCATTATTGGAATTGAATAATAGTCAAATGACCCTGACCTCTGTGTTTGGCAGAGAGGGTGTCTCCTGAAAGGACAATCAGTGCAGCCTCCACTGATCTAAGCAGGACAAAGCCGGTCTGCTCTCTACAAAGAAGAGCACCATCCCTTTATAGTCACATGACATGCATAACACATTCAGAAGTAAGGGTCTAATCATACATTACATCTGACGTTTTTTTTGTTTCTTTTGTTTTTAAAAACACTATCTAATGCTATTGCATCATTACTTAAAACCCCTTCTATTAATTTCTAATCGCAGGGGACTCTTTTTGTAATTTCTTTTACACTTAGAAAGATGTTATTAAAGTGTTCGGAAAGTTATTCATCAAAAATAATGTTTTCACTCGGTTATTTATTATCAATATCATGAATCAATTCAAATCCTGAGCAGAGTATATCGAGTACACCCCTATTCGTAAGCAACCCTAACCTCATACACCACTCTTTTTCACCTGTCATACAGTTTGAAGAGAAGTCTGGTGATCTGATCTGTGGCATCTTGTACCGCCTGACCAGACAGTTCCTGTATAGCACTCTGGAAGAGCTCTCCTAGAATCCGCCTTAAGTGCTCCTGTGACAGCTTTAATCTGGTCTCCTCTGAGCCGTCCACAGAACACAGAATGGGGCGCAAATTCCCGATCGAGATCATGTGCACTGGAACAGTAACATTCACAACGTTAAATCTTTTATCTTGTTTAGCATGGCAATGGATCGATAGCCTCAGGATCTAAAGATTCTCAGTCTGAAGGATCAATAGTGTGGGTGATCTGATCATTTTGATCACTTTTAGGCAAGAATTATACCTAAATCAGATTGATTAGGTAATGATTATAGTTATATTTTGTATATATAGGTAAGTATTATTCTCTGTTATTCTTTAAGCATGACAAAAATGGTTCAAACTTTTTCTTCTTGTGTGTTATGTATTTAAAATGTTCTCATGTGCCCTCTTAGGGGACAGCATGTATTTGAATGTTTAACAGCCAAATTAATAAAATGGTCTATTGTTTATCTTCCGCTTAATCCACATGGGGTCGCGGGCCAACCGGTGCCCACTCGGCAACTCTGGGCGCAAGGGCAGGAACAACCTTAGACAAGGTGGCAATCCATCATAGGGCACACACACAAAGTCACACACTAAGGGCCACTTTAGAGACACCAATTAACCTAGCACACATTTCTTTGGACTGTGGGAGGAAACCGGAGTACCCGGAGTATACCCACGCAGACACGGGGAAGACATGCAGACTCCACACAGAAAGGAGTCTGTAGAATGTAAATCATTTAATACTGTAAAATATAATACAGCCTAAATGAAAACATAAAAGGGAATTGAAGCATATTTATTTGTTTGACATATTTTCAGCATATATACACATTGCTCGTCTTAAAGTGAAACATTTTATTTTCATTACACATTTTTGGCATCTCATGTTCACTCGTGGTTCTCTGTGTATTTGTTGGCTGGGCCAGATGATTTTACATGAGCGTAAAGCACAAACAGTGCTGTTGTCTAATGACATCCTATTTTCTGTAACAATCTTTCTCACCAGTTCACGCGAGGTTAGTGACATTTCAGTTTGGAGAGACACAGGGATGTTTTTTAAATTATAATATAATACGGGAAATGTACGGGAAGATACTAATATGGAAGGACGGCGGGAAAGAGGGGTAAAATACGGTAGTTTCCTGGCCAAAACGGGAGACTTGACAGGTATGTCATCACCTAGTAACAAAAGAACCAGACATAAACGTAGTCTGGTATTTAACAATTCAGAGAGAAATTTAGTTACAAAAGTCCAAAACTGTGTTACGACTGGGCAGTCCTAGAAAAAATGGAAAAAAGTACCAATCGAAGAGAGTTCACATCTAGTACAATTCTTATCAGCACTGAGCTTCACTGCAAAACTTTTAAAACATCATTTTATAATGTATTAACCGATGGGACAAATTTTTGGATGACATGTACACATTGTTACAGACTACGTTCCAGTTAATACTGACACCCAGGCATGACAGTTCTTTCTCCCAGACAGTCATAATCCCGAAGGCCTGATCCTTAGCTGATAAAAATCCATTGTAAATTGATGACTTGTAAATCCCCGGCTCGACTTGCCTACAGTCAGAAGCTCTACTATTGGGTGGGTCTTTAGCGAAATATCCCAGGGAACACCATAAAGTACATAATTCTGAACAAAATCTTAAATACATAAGACGTAAGACGTACCAGGGACAGAAAAAATTTCATTCGACATTTGAAAGGAACGTATGCCATCATTGTCATGCAAATCATCCAAAACATGGCCATTCCTATTTTCCCACAGTGCCAGTGTTTTATGACATGGTAGAAGTAACACCAGGAAACTGTGCAGTTTAATGTATTACTTTAAACTGTGTCATATTTGCATTGGCAAATACTGAATAATTAACTAGCTGGATCAGAATTGGGACAGAAACACTTCCTTGCTGCTGATAATACAGTCCAGACCGGTATTTTGATCGATTACTCACGCTGGCATAGTTTCTGCAGGGAACGAAGCTTCAATGCGGCACGATAAACGGCAGGACGAGCCTCATTCAGGTTCTCTATAAAACATTAAGATACTCCCGTATTAAAAGTCATATCATAAACATACAGTCAGATCAAAGGTCTGTGTTATAAAAGCCAGACAATGTCAGTGTGAAATGAAAGTTACATTCTGCTACAAACACACCCAGCGACTAGAGAAATGAGCAGAAACAACCTATCTTCTGTTCCACACACCAGAGACTAACAACAGACTCACCTATTGCATCCAGATCCATGTGGCCAACTCTTAAAAACAACACATTGATCATTATTCTAGCAATACTTCATTGAGTCAGTGAAGAAAAAATACTTTAGGCGTAAAAATTCATTAGACAATTTAGTTAGGATCCGGGGTTTTCGGTTCATACATCACAGACTGGAACTACACCAAAGATGGTCCTCATATTAAGAGATTAACAGAAGGATTAGACAGGAAAATGCTAGATCCTAAATGATTTGAATATGGGGAGTACAGTGTTCCCCCGTTTATGGCGGGGGTTACGTTCCAGGAGCACCCACAATAAGCGAAAATCGGCGAATTAGGGACGCTATATTTGTACTATGTAAATATACACTATTTTAGCTGTAGAACTTGCAGAACGTTTGGGTTTCATCGTAGGGCTTGAATGAATTCAGTCTATGATGAA
>JAUZST010000831.1:198599-220425 GCA_034779995.1 Parotocinclus haroldoi
GTGTGTGTGTGTGTGTGTGTGTGTGTGTGTGTGTGTGTGTGTGTGTGTGTGTGTGTGTGTGTGTGTGTGTGATATAATATATATTTATTTATTTTCCAAAATAATCTGTTTGGCCAGTGCACAGATTTGTAAATATCTTGCTGAATACCACTTTCATCCAACCATTAACTGGTTATTTTTCACAATTGTGTTGTAGTTTTTTCTATCCCAATGCCTTGGCATCTTGCCTGGTTTACCCAGATTTTTAAACCTGCCCTTTTCTGTTTTACTGTAATACCAAAACATAATGTGCTGCTGACCACCATACAAACATAACATAAGCTGTTATTTTTGACAGATATGACCTGGTACATCTTTCTATATACCTTTTCATAACATTTAATAAAAATATGGGATTCTATCCCAATTTACATATTATCTAAATATTAATAATAATTTAAAAACACTAACGATGTATGCCAGATGATTTAGAAAATATAATAGAAAAAATAATAGAATAATAAATAAATTGAATTTTCTTTAACACAATGCTGATGGTTTATAAATAAAACATTTCCACATAGCTCATCAATACCACAAAAAACTACACTGAACTTTTAATGCATATAAAATGTCATACAGTGGGAAAAATAAGTATTTGGTACATGCCAATTTTGCAAGTTTTCCCACTTGAATAGAGGTCTGTGATATTTATCTTTGCTGCACTTCAGCTGTGCTTGACAGAATCTAAAAAAAAAAACAGCAAGCAAGAATTCTGGCTCTCACAAGCCTGTTCTTTAAGAAGCCCTCCTATTCTGCACTCCTTACCTGTATTAATTGCACCGGTTTGAAATTATCTGTATAAAAGACCTGTCCATACAGTGTCCATGAATAAAGCTAGCGCCACATTCTCAAAGATGACCATTAGTAACACACTATGCCATCATGGATTAAAATACTGGAGGGCACGCAGCAAATGTCCAGACCCATTTGAATTTAGCAAGTGACCATATGGATAATCCAGAGGAGGCATGAGAGAAGGTCATATGGTCAGATGATACTAAAATAGAGCTTTTTTTGGTATGAACTGCACTCACCATGTTTGGAAAAAGAGATCACCGTCCCTTCTGTGACGCATGGGGGTGGAAATATCATTCAAAGGGGACAGAACGAGTGCACCATGAGAGATTTTGGCCGACTACCTCCTTTCTTCAGTAAGAGCCTTGAAGATTGGTCGTGGCTGGGTCTCCCAGCATGACAATGACCTGAAATACACAGCCAGGGAAACTGAGTGGCGTAGCCAGTAACCAGACCTGATACCAATCGAAAATATTTGGGGGGAGCTGAAAACAAATGTTGCCCAGCAACCAGACCGGTTGCCCATATTTTCTTTTTTTTTAAGATTCTGTCACCAACAGTTGAATTGATCCTACAATTAAATGACAGACCTCCGCATTCTTTTTAGGTAGGAAAAACTTGCAAAATCCGCTGTGTATCAAATACTTATTTTCCTCACTGTTTACTGCTCACAAAAGTTGTTTAAAGATCAAAATATTCCCCAAGTTTTTTGAGCAGTTTATTTAGCAACATTGCTAGGACTTGATTATATTTGTAGACCACACACACACACACACACACACACACAATGTATGTATGTACATTGTGTGTGTATGTATGTATGTAATAAAATTAGTGTGTGTATATATATATATATATTTTTTTTTTACCACAATTTGTTTAGGTATTGTCTAACAATAATGTGAAATATATCTCGCTACATTTACAAGGTAATTAGCTGGATTTCATGTTTGTATTAGGAATAAATAATATTCGTTATACTTTCAGTTAATTCCTTTTGAAAAAGGTAACATGTTAATTTAAAAAAGTCTGTTTTCTAAGCATGGTGTTGTCAAAGATTAGCAGTTAGTCACTGTGCCATGCTGAATGGTTAACTGAACCTGCATCTCTAGAGAGGAAAAAGCATGTGTCCTCTGAAGAAATTGGTTATTAGGGCTATTAGTGGGCTGCTTTATTGCTTACTTTCCTTCCTGTCTGTGTTCCAGCTCTCCTGATATGGAGGGACACTGAAAGGAATCAGTTAAAACACAGTCCATTTTCATTAGCCATCCTATTTTGGCTTGTGATCATTTTATTTTATCTCATTGATCATTTCAGACAGTGTTAGATAATGGGACTGACACCCAAACCCAACCCAGCTTGATTGCTTGACCCTCTTCATTTGCACAACGAGAGCCATCTCTGCCTACCTTGTCCCCAAACACACACACACACACACACGTGCAACATAACACTTTCTCTCACTTTCTCTTAAGTCATACACCTGCATTTGTCTTTGGGATTTGATAATGTATGTTTACAGAGACATGACCCCCTGAATGTGGTAATGCATCACTGTCAGCTGGACAGTAGCACCTTATTCCAAAACACACTGCCTCAGTTTGACCCCTGACAGCGGCAGGCATGGGGGAGGAAAGAAAATGTGTTAAGAAGTCATTTGAACCCTGAGTAGCAAATATAATGCAGATCAACTGTTGGATCTGCACTGCTGTGTGTTTAAGGCTGCACAAATGTTAGTGGAAAGGCCTAAGGTTTGTTTTCCTTGCTTTCCATTTTTGTACTTGAATAAAACGTCTCACAACCTGGTAGGGCACCCAGTAAAGTCATTGTTTTAAGACACAAGCTTTAGGTTTTTTTGTGTTTGCAATGCAGTTAATTTCTTTTTATTTATGTGACTAAATAGAGAGGCAAATGTCTTCACAACATCTGTTTATACATTTTGTGGTATTACCACATTATTTTTTAAAAGATTTATCAAAATTCATATATATCAAGCTTTTTCTTTTTTGCCCTTATCAAAAGAATTGAGTGAAACTGTTGATAAAATAAAATGTGTTGACCCGTGGTCACCATTTGCCACTTTTCCATTTTATTCTCTGGTAATGGGCGCTGTTTCACTCCACAGAGCCTACTGCCATTCATTGTAAATGTTATCAGATCTGTCCAGAGTTGTATGTGGACTGTAAGAAAAAAAACACTTATATGAATGTATCATTTTGGCCTTCCAAGTCCCTGTTTGTCCATTCAGCTGAAGGATCTCATCAGCTTTGTGCTATCACAGTCACTAATTGATTTTCAGGGATGACAAATGATGCGCCAGGCAGTGGAGCTGAGGTAATTCAAGAAGGAATGGGCGAGTACAGCAGGGCTTGTCCGGGGTCCCGAGTTCTCTTAAATGCCTATCTCTCACAAGTACACACTGAGCCACTTGACTCAAATTTATACTGATCTTTTATTTATACCCGAAAAGAATGGCATATAAGAAATATAAGTGTTCTTGATGCTGTGTTTTGTCATATCTAGCAGCCAAAGATTGAAATCCTGGGAAACAATTTTCTTTTGAAATGAAAGAGCATGGCCTTCTGAACCCAGGAGGAAAATAACTGGAATGGTTCAGGCTGAATATAAGACATAAAAGCAGAGAATAAGTAAAACAGACAAGAGCAGCCGCTATGCCACTTTTCCATTTGCTGCTTTTGAGAAAGAGAATTTCTAAAATGTGTCCCGTTTTTAAAAAGGAGTCCTTATGATTATCTTTATGTCCTGAAGTTCAAACCAAGACTCTGCAGGGAATCGGTGCAGAAAACTGCAGCTTCGCTTTCAGCACCTGACTGCTTCAAGTGTATCTGCAGGTGTATAATTTCAGCATTGATGCCTAGCATAGCACTCGCTGTTTCCTTCATGAGTGTATAAGAGAATAATATAAAATAATGAGAGGAGTGTCACAAATGCAATTAACATTCCCTGAATATTAGAGTATCGCCACTGGGTGATGACAAGTGCATCATTTTCAAAGCCATCAAAGTGCAAGAGTGGCCCTGGGAGGCATTAAAATCAAATTAGAGAGTTATACCGGCATATGCTGCTGTTATGTCTTAAATGAGGAGATGCTTTCCAAGTAGTTGATATCTGGCGATTAGTTCTTGGCTCGGTGGTCTTTAAATGCCACAAGAGAAAGTTGAGTGTCATGAATTCATTTTACGAAAAGGTCATGAGGTGCCAAAAAGATGTTGATTTGAATGGGTTTACCATTTAAAGCACAAACCACATTTAGGCAAGCTGATTTTCCATCTCTCACTGCTCACTGGGGCCTGTCATAAATCCTTATAGGTTTCTGTGGAGCAGACAAGTCATTCAACATGACACTGTAACTTAAATTGAATCTTGATATATATTTAGAGGCGTCGTAACACTTAGAAATGCTAGCACCTTATCACTCAGAATGCTTATAAAAGCTTGGTAAATATACCTCCCAAAGCCATCAGTACTGGCAGAAACTACGCGTCTTTATTTCACTCTATTCGTTTCGATGCACTCGTTATTCTTTTTGCAGCAAATGTTTTTTGGTAAAGTATACGTCTTTTGTATTAAATGAAAAAAAGTATCAGTCCTCCAACAGTTGCCTGATTTCGTTAGCATTTACCTTTAAACCCATGTGTTAAGTTTCACTCATCAGGACGTTGAACCACATTATTTCTACTGTTTATCTTAAAAAACTAAGAAAATATTATTCTAGTATTACATTTTTAAATGAGCTTTTAGTCGTTTGTTATACTAGTCCATTTAAAACATACCAACTTATATAGCAGACCTCCATACTGTATGCAGTATTGTTACAGTCTTGATGCTGCTTCAAAAGACACTGAATTAGATTCAGAAATAAATGTAAAGAAAGAGACTTAGTCAGGTAAATGGATTCTGCCAAGTGCTTAACAATTATTATGCGTACCCTCCTGTTCTGTAATACAGCTTTTCACACATGATGCCCTTGGAACTCACAGATTGTGTTAACCTCGTTGATAACATACAGTGTTTGTCGACCTAAAGCGATGTACTGCCAATAAACATACGCTCTGTGCACTCTTAACATATGGCCAATGGTGGTGTTGACATGAGCTAGCACACACTTGATACAGTTGCTTGTGGAAATCATACAAAGTATCCAGAATGCTCCAGCCCCATTTTATGGCTTCATCTATTACCATTCTGTCATTGTTAATTGTCTTCTTTTTACCTCTGCTGGATTCTCCAAATTGGCCCTATCGAATGTGACAGGAGGAAGAGCATTAAGCATCTGACAAGATGATATCTAAGTTCAATTTCCTCCTCGTGCGCTGATATATACCTGCAGCACATCATTTTCCTTTCTGTCATAAAGAGCGCAATAAATCAGTGGTGCTTATGGAGGAACAGCAGAAAGCGGGGCCTCTGGATTTGTGTCCTCAGCTCTGCCTATTACAAAGCTATTACAGACATGTACTGCTTTCTCGAAGCAAAAATGATCAAACCTAATGCTTCTGAAATTAGGGAGATTAAGAAAGAGGGAGTAAGCATGCTAGGCTGTTAAAACCAGTTTATCTCTGAGTGTTCTTCTCTAAACAGTCTGTGCTACATGATAAATATGCAGCCTTTACCTCCTCCTCCTCTAGTTGACACCATTATCCATCTGTTTGGCTGAAAATGCTGCATCATGGTATAAACCTGAAATACAAGTGACACATCCTCTAAAATAAAAGGGAACATTAACTGCTCTATCTTCCTGAGGCCCTGGGACCTGCGGGATATAAGCTCACTCAAGTGTGGTGGCAGTTATACTGTGTTTTACTAGACTGAAGACAATTATCCCTTGCTCTTCTTGCCTCTGAAGACAAACTGCTAGGGTCCCAGCTAAAATGATTTCAAATAGATTTTCCAAAATGTCTGTAGCTTGATTGCTTCCATACATTATTTCTCTTAAACGGATCCAGATATAGGGTAAAACGCAAGTACAGTACGTCCACAAATCAGCGGCAATAACCCTGAAGAAGAAAAAATGTGTGTGGCTATATTTTAAATGGTAAAGTATTGTGTAGTTAAATGGCACATGTGTAAACACAACCTTTGAGACAACTACTAACCTAAGACCTGTCATGTTGAAAGCCATATATCGACAACACCCAGAAACGCCGCCAGCTTCTCTGGGCTCGAGCTTATGAGAGATGTACTGACGAAAAGTGAAAAAGTGTGGTCTGAAGAGTCCACATTTCAAATTGTTTTTGGAAATCATGGTTGTAGTGTCCAAAGCAAAAAATGACTGTCCGGATTGTTCAGAGCAAAGTTTAAAAGCCAGCATCTCTGGTGGTATAGGGGTGCGTTAGTGCCCATGGCATTTGTGGCGGTACCATTTAATGCTGAACGGTACATACAGGTTTTGGAGCACAATATTTGCATTATGAAGTGCAAAATATGACAATGGAGACCCAGGACTGTTGAGCAACTGAAGTTATACATCAAGCAAAAATGGGAAAGACTTGCACCTACAAAGCTTCAGCCATCCAATTAAAATGAGTGAATATTTAAAAAAAGTAATGTTCTCTTTCCGTTTAAACATTAAATATCTTGTCTTTGTAGTGTATTCAACTGATATTAGGTTGAAAAGGATTTGCAAATCAATCTATTCTGTTTTTACTCATTAGAATTAGCTTAGCTCCTCTTATATATACTGCTAAAAAATCTAAACAAAATATCTCCTAATTCTTGTGAGCAGTGTAGTTGTTTACAATGATAATGGTTGAGGGTTAAGTTAGTTATTGTTGTGTCTAGAAAAAGGTGACGTACAACTCCAAATCAGAAAACCAGTGACAGTATGGTAGATGCAATACGCAGCATTTCTTACATTTAGTTTGACTTTAAATTAGTATGAATCTAAAATACTGCTTATTGTTGTTTCATTTCTTAATACACTCCTTCATTTCAGGCCTACAACACATTAAAAAAGCAGCATTTGACAGCATTTACCACTTTGTTTTGAGGTTCCTTTTCACAACACTTTAATTATGAGGATTTCAAGTGATAGGATGTTTGAGGTATCTTTTTCTCACATTCCTCCTGCAAACACTGCAAGTGTGCAACAGTGAGGGTTTGTTGTTGATGCATTTTTAAATTCATTTATTCTCTATTGGGGACAGGTCAGGACTGCAGGCAGGCCAGTCCAGTCGCCGTACCCAGTAACTGCAGCCATACCTACATAATGTGAGCAGCATATGGTTTTGCATCGACTTGTTAAAAATGCATGGACATCCCTGGAATAGATGCCATCTTGAATGCAGCATAGGTAATCTCTATATATCTATGCTTCTCTGTATTAATGCTGCCATTACAGAACTGAAAATGACCTGTACAAAGGGCACTGACACAACCCCATACCATGACAGACCCTGGCTTTTTAACCTGTTGCTGATAAGTCTTAAAGGTTCTTGTCTTTGGTCCACAGCACACGGCATTAGTTTTGTCAAGAAAACTAATTTATCTGACCATAATACATGATTCCACTGTGTGTGCCTCTGAGCCCAAAGGGAGTTGATGCTACATGGACTATGGACATTCTTATTTGCAAAGTAAAGTTTTAAGTGGCATTTATAATACTGGAGTTTTGTGTGCTTTGCCAGAGTAGTCCCTTGCCCATGTGGTTATATCAGCAACTGTGCGATTGCCCCTTTTCACCAGAAGTCAATTCATTTATTGATATTATGCACTGTAGAGGAGTAAATATGCCCACTATTTCCAGTGTTTTTTTTTCTGAGAAACATTGTGCTTAAACACCATCATACTTTTGTTTGTGAACTTGAGAACCTTTGTCCACATTTGGTCATCGAAGACTACAAATCATGAATATAGTCATCTGTTGAACTCACACCATTATTTAGTTTTTTCAAAAACCTTATTACTAGCCCCAAGTTGCTCTTATCAAAACAGTTTCTTGCTGAGCTGACCAAACAACATGATATATCTTGGATTTGTACTGCCTGCAATAAAAGAAACTGTCAAACTGTGTGTGCGTGTGTGCGTGCGTGCGTGCGTGTGGTTTCTGGTGTTTTGGTATTGTTGCTGACCATGTCCATCCTTTTATGATCACAGATTACACACCTTCTACACATAATGTAATATATATTATATGATTATGACAAATATAATTCCTAATATAGCACTGAAGAGAATCACAATTGTGCTGTTCTGTATTATTTTCAAATATCAACAAACAACACAGTTGTCCTCAGCTCATCAGAGCTCAATTTAATAGAGCATGTTTAGGATGTGATGGAACAGGAGATTTACATCATGGATGCACAGCCAGCAAATATGCAGTAACGGCGTCATCCTATGGTGTCAACATGGACCAAAATCTTAGAGGAATCTGTGCCACAAATAATGAAAGCAGTACTAGCAAGGGGTACTGAATGAAGTGGCTGGTGAGTGCATATAATTATGCATTTAATTATCCAAACTGAGAATCAGATACTGAAGTCTCGCGTATCTTTTTGTGAAAATTGCATACATACAATGTACATACTTCATCTTCATCACCGTTAGTTAAACAGCCTGATGTTTTCGATGTGTCTTGATTATCTGAAAATCCATATATTCATGAAATTCATGAAAATCTGTAGGTTGTAGTAGTTTAGCTAGGGCAGTAACGATATTCCTACCCGTTTTGGTATTTTGTTGAAGAGGGAAAAGGCCACCCAATGACATATTACATTTACATATTTTATTGGTTTAAGATGCCAATGTTTAGTGATAAATAAGAATATTTTATGCTATTAAAAAAGATGAATTTTCCCCATAAAAAAAGTGTACTCCCTAATATTGAAGAGAATAACAATTGTGCTGTTCTGTATTCTTTTTATGTTTTGGCTCATATATCAACAAAAAATAGTCTTGACTGTTGTCTTCAGCTGAGACTGTGCCATAAACAGTAGTTTGAATAAGGGGTACTCTGAGATTTTAGTCACACCTACACTGACATATATGCAAGCAGGTATCGACGGTGGTGAAAACCAAGCCCGGCAAAGCCCACTATTCCAAACGGAGACAACAGATTACAGCAGCTGCAATTCAGCATTACATTCATAAACATTTATTACCTTGACTGTAGTTGCCTAATACAACCATGCATTACTCCATCTATCTCTGTTTTGTGCAGGAGATGAGATAAAGTGTCACAAAACCATAGGAATTGTGCTGAATTGTAACAATGACTAAATGAAGGCACTGCTTGACTGGTTTTCATTGCCTAATTTTAAGGATTACATTTTCACGGCCCTTTATCAAATGTCTGACTCGCTATGAGTCTTTCTCATTGCTCTTGAAATTGTGCCAGTAAACAATTGACACAATTATGTTTATAAAATCGAGAGGCACATTTTCATAAGGTTAAATAAATCAAAGATGTGTCAGTGGATGGCATTTTATATTATTTGTTACAGCTGATGCAGTGAGTCCTGTGAGCAAATGTCCTGATCCTCTCTCCTCAGTTGGCACCCTCATCTATTCATCGTATTTACCTGCATGCAAATATTCTGAGTGAGTGAACATCCTGCGGCTTCTAAGCGTACATACATAGCAGTGAAAGTCAAATTTATTTAGTGTAGGCATGTCAGACTATGTGCATAGGCAAAGTTTTTTCCCTATAATTAAGATTAAAAACATTTAAGCAACGACCTTGAGATGTGTAATCTCACTGAGGACTTATTTATCATCGTGTCTATATAAGGGCACTTGATCTACAGCGATCTGTTATGTAGCTCTCACAAATACGGCAAGCTTAAATAAGGAAGATGAATAAATCCTTGACTATAGTACAGTGCTTTTTGATTTGGAGGCTATTGTTATATTTTCCAATGATAAACAGACAAAAATGCTTTAGTGTCTAAAAGCAGTCTCTTAAGTCATCATTATCGCTACGCTGGGCATGGGCTGCTGCTCTGGGTGGAAAGGGAGCTGATGATGTGAGACCACAGTACAGCTGCACAATGTTGTGCTCGTTTCACCTCTTATTCGATCTGTTATCCACAAGGCCGGAGCTCAGGTAGGCAGCATCCAGTAAAACACCTCAGCTCTGTTTTGTACTGTCCTTGACTCCTAATGGGGCATCACTAAAGCTCTTCCACACTGTAAAAATGAGCAAACTGTTCGAAAGACACAACAGGAGTGTAATATTTCCTACCTTCATAGTGAAATACATTACCCTCCATTTATTATTATGAAACTAGAGCATCTAGCAGTAGAAGCTGTGTCTCAGTTGTTACAGTTCATTATATATGATGATGTTTGCTACAGTGGCAGCATATGCCATTCATGGATCTGTTCAGCTCAATAATTCATCCGTTGGCACAGGCTAAATACTCTAGTCCTGGAGGATGTAAACATTCACCACATGCTAACAGCAGAAAAAAAAAAAACGTCAGGTAGGCTAGTCCTATCCTGTGCAGACAAATTCCCACGGCTCAGCATAATTAATAGCTTTACAGTCTACAAGGCCATAATGCTCATCAGTTATTAATTAGAAATTCATTTTACTGAATAAATAACACTGATGATTGATGATGAAACTTGTAATTGGGCTCTGAGAGTGATTCTCCAGGGGAGAACATTTTAGGGAAACAAAACCACTGTTATAGGAGCAACACTACAGTAAGGAATACCTGTGTTTGGTACAGAGGACATACAACTGATATAGGACACACAGTTTAATTAAAGATGTATTCGGTCTTTTGTTCCACTTACAAAACTGAGCATAAAAGTATTCATTCTTACATTTTCTTATCTTCTTAATCCTGGTTAAGAAAGCCCGCAGCACAGGGTGCATGGCAGGAAGAACCCTAGACAGGGTCCCAGTCTATCTAGGGAACATACAATCATACCCACACTCACACACCATGGGCAATTTAAAAACACCAGTTAACCTAACGCATGTCTTTGGAATGTTAATGGAAATTGGAGACCCAGAGTAAACCTACATCAACTCAGGTTGGGTGACATACAAATTTCATTCCCTTCCACATTTACACTAAATTCTCTTCCACATTACTGTGTCTTTAGTTTGAATAGAGCTGACCATAGTGTTGTAGTGTCGTAATTTGATGTGGTATTATTTTGAATCATTTGAAATGAATATTACGTATCATCTCAAGTCATTATGGCAACTGTATAACACAGTTCTAAATGGAATTCACTATTACAAGCAAATCAAGATAGATGCCATTAAGTCTAGAAGTACAGAGACTATCAAGTTCATTTAGAGTGCACAAACTCAGTTGACAGTTTTTGTTTTAATTCATTTACCACATCATATAGACCAAGTTATTGGGTTAGGACCACTGTCCTCACCAATACATATCACTGCCTCATATTATGAGGATAAAGGTGAAACCGCTGAATCTCTTTATGGGCATTAACTGGGCAGTCTTCATTAGTTTAACCGGTAATCATATAAGGTTACTTCACAATAGCAGGTTAGTATACAACTGTTATCAACATTATTTGTGAGCACTTCTGCTAGTTACAAGCAATACTTGATAGAAAAAAGGAAGACAAATTGTTTATTAGTGTTATTATAATTAAAATAATAATGTGTGAAAATGAAATGGACACTGACTTCGGGTAGTTCCAGCTTTGCCCTTTGTATTGGTGGTTAGGCCTAGGCCTGCTCTAACCCTGAATTGGATTCAGCAGTGACTATTTCTGTATTACATGTCAGGTATTGTGATTGGTTATATAACAGAACATTCAACAGAATATTGTATGTATTTTGTGACGTGTATTTCACATGAATATAGCAGACTTTTTTTGTAATAATAGTATTTGCAACAATACACATACAATCGCGTAGGCAATGTAATAACAATAATATTTGTTTTTATTCTACCACTAATCCTGAACATAAACATTTTTAAATGTGACAACATGAGGATGATAGTTTAATGCGAGTCAAGTAAGCTGGAGTTGCTGTTCAAGAACAGTGCATTGTTAAAGATTTGAACTGTAATTCTATAAACTGTTTGTTTTGAATGGCCCTTACTGACACAATCACTCCTCATCAAAAATGAATTACAGTCGGAATAATGCAGCTTACTCAAGAACAGTGAGGTATGGGCCTATTAGACCTCTGTAAAAACCTGTGGCAGTATCAAATTTTTCACCAGTAGAAGGCAATGAGACAGGTGAATAAAATCAGTAAAGTGATATTGTGCTGTTGTGGCCACGTGTTACCCGACCACATGATTTTCCTACGAAGAATGCCTGTACAAAGTCATTGGATGTTTTTGGCAAGTTTTTCCATACATAAATTAGCATAGATTAGCAATAGTAAGATAATTCCAGTGTATGAACTTGGCTCCTTTAATGCACTTTTATTTTAATTTGGTTCAAATCCATAAATTGGAACAAAAGGCTACTGTAACAACAATAGCATCACGGTTCTGTATATTTGATGAAAGAAACTGCATGGTTGCTATGTTACTGATTCTCCAGGGGCTGAACACTATACAGTGCAGTCTTTTTAAATGACGGAGGGGAACGGTGAAAACTCCAGCCTTCTGTGGCTCACTATTGATTTTACACAGAAGATCCAAGCACTCATGATAGGCTTTTGATATATTTTCCTGCTGTAGTGGGTCCCTAGGAACTTTGCAAGAAAAATATCTGTCAATATGCTCCTATTATGATCTCTTGATCTGTGGGCATAAAAACTTTAAGCGGCGGCCCTTATTGCAAAATAATGGGTTAGACTATTCAATATAGTGAGCTGTTGCAATTTAATATTTTTCAGCGTATTGTTTTGTCAGAAAGCAGATGAACCCTCTGTGTGAACGTTCTCCGAATGCTCAGGGCCTAATTAGTTTGATTGACTTGCAAGAGAGAGGGATCAGCTGTGACATCACAGGCCTCAGTAATAAATACCGGCTGATGGGCCAGTCTCATCCTGGCGGCCGTCACCACCTCCCTCACCTGTCACACTCAGCCGCCTGCATCAGCCCCCTACAGACTAGTGCATAGCGCTCACTGCCCTATTAGCAATTTATAATGGTGATCAAGAAGTAGTCAGCAGCGAATCAAGACAACTGTCTCCCCTTGGTGCTAATTGGGCTGTGTTCTTTTCTGATAAATGGCTTGTGACTAGCATGAGGTCCCTTGGATTTCACAGCTTCTAATGGCCCACACTAACTAGATTTACTAACAGATATTGGGTCAAGGAATGGAGATGGGGTGCAAAAAATGTTAATTAATATCAATAATAGCCAATTATTAGTCTGACAGAAGGATCCAAGCTAAGCGTGTGCTCTAATGACTCTAAGCTAAGTTGAAGGGAAACACTGGCAAATTAGCATAACAGTGTATGCACACTGCATGGAGGTGCCTAGCAAACATCTGCTGTGTTAGAAATTCAAATACGCCCCCTGTTAGTGGCACTGGATGTACTCGCATAATCAGCCATTCTTTTTCGACCATTTTGAAGGCCTAACAATGCCCTTGTGACCAGTTGGTCCCGCCCCTCTGGGTCTTCCAATCAAGAGTGGCCTCATGCAGACCATGGCTGAAACAACGGCTGAGTTAAAGAGCACTTCAGGGACCAGCTTTGTGTCACAGACACTAATCCTCTTCTGCCATTTCACCGCCTTTCATTGAGGCTAACACTTACACAGACATGCTTTAATCAAATTTAAACATGCTCTTGGAGGACGGCTAGAATTGTAAATGACATATTAATTGACATCCGGTTCTGTTCCAGTCCAGTTTTCCTCTTTGGTTTTGTTTTCCTTCGCGTAATTAATCATAAGGTGGATTATATTACATTATATATTATATCAATACTATCTGCCTCAATTTTAAGCAAATACCATGGTCAAATATACAAAAGTTTGATTATTCAATAACTTTGCAAGTTCTTGTATTTGATTACTTTAGGAGGTCACAGAGGACCAAGTGCAGCATGCAAAAACATTGTCCTCCAATACTGTCCAATATATTCCAGCCTTAGGCCAGTAGATTCAAATTGAAATTGGAATCACCAACTTATATAATATGCTTTTGAGATTGTCTGATTAATCTATTGTGGCGCAGCAGCAGTGTGACCGTATTGGCTAAATTGGACCATATGACAAGCGGTGTACGTGTCAGAGTCCAGGAAGAGTAGTGGGTCCCAGAGGGTCAGCTTTTGAGGGCCAAAAGCTCAGCCCAGCTGTAAGAAACCTGCTCTCCTACAACCACACATGGCAGCACTTGGTGGAAAAGGCTGGTGAGCCAAACACTGCTTCTGTGTGATATACTGCACACAGTATCTTCTTTCTTAACAGAGGTCAAACTGAGTTAATCATATTTTATATCAGAAAGAAGTTTTTAAAGCAACTGAGATAAATTAATATATTACTTTAATATCAGGCAATAAACACACACACACGCGCACACACACACACACACACACACACACACACACATACATATATATATATAATGTTTATAAAAGTTTTTATCCTGCAGTATGTACCACATACATTACTTTATTGTAATCGCTCAAAACCAATGAAATTTTAGCAATCACAGCCCAGTGTTCCATGTGAAGTGGTTGCTCATTCTGCAGTTGTACTTTCTATTTATTTATCTACTGCAGGAAAATGAGACATATATACAGATATACAATGTTGTTGTTTTTGTAATTTGGGGGAGAGGAAATACTATATTTCTATATAGATTTTTTTTTCTTTTTTATGTATTACAGTATGGAATATAACCTGATATAAAATCTAGCTCTTCAACCCTCAACAAATTTACAGAGATAAATACTAAGAAATAAATTATCCAAAAATGTTTTATGGACTATAGCAATAGAAATTAAATAAATCAGGCACATTCTAAGGTGGCTTAATGAGATATATATTAGCGCATACAGCTGTACCGATGTAAAAGATACGTTTTGACGTTGTGACTTATTTTTCAGAATTGAGTGAAAGCAGGCTAAATATTATCTCCAAATGAAATTATGGTTACTCACTGGCAGCAATTTGTGAGTACAGTTACAGAGTGTGTACTGTAATGATGTAACTTTGTAATGTAATAATGAGGCCAGAAAAACGTGCCATAAACACCTCCATGATTTAGCGCCTACGGTTCCACAGTGACTTGAATATTTTTATCGTTTTATAGTTTTTATATGTAGTAGATACAGTAACAATAAGCCAACAAGAAGTAGTTTGCCAGTCTGCCAGTAACGTGTACATTGCACTAGTGCAGTGTTTACCATTACATATACGTATCACTTATTGACTTTTTATACTCACTTAATCCAATTCAGAGTTGGGGGAGAGGAAGGTTATGTAGGTAGCTAACCAACAATACAGGACAAAAGGCAGTCCATTGCATCCATCAGTCCATTGCAGGAAACACTCAGTCTGGATTATTGTTACTTCCTTTCACATTGTCCTCAAATTATGTGTGGCACCTTTTTATTTAATATGTCCTTTGGAAAGGTACCAGCTATGACTCCTGTAAGCTTAAGTGAGGCTCTATAACACATTGTAAGGTTTTTGAGAGTATGAGAGTACCTTCTTACAGAATCTCGCTATTTCCTTCAGATTCTGATGTCTATACTCTTTGTTTCAGACGGTTTTCCGTGGAGTTAGCGGAATATTATATCATGACCCAGTTTAAGCTTCCTGGGTAAGGCAGTAAGGTTTTGATTTAATATGTGCTACTGCTTGATGTGGTCCATGATATCAGGTATCTGAATAAGGTGTCCAATGTCTTGGGTAGCCATTGCTACATCACAGATCCACCATATTACACAGTGGGGATGCTTAGTACGGTTCTGCATTGCTTTATTTGTGTCTATGCCAAAAATCACCTCTCAAGGTTTGTTACTAGAAGACTTTCTGTGGTCAACTGACCATAGACCACTGTTCCAATGAAGGTTCTAGAAACATCTGACATGCAGTCAGCTGAATTTGTTGATATTATTTATAAGATGCCTGATTGTAGTTCAGTGTAGTTTTTTGTAGTTAGATGTTCTTATACCAATACATAAATGACATCTGCAGATACAGCTTAAAGACTCAATGGTTACTGGAAACATAATCCTCACTGTGCAGGAAGTCAGTCTACACCTACACTTACACAATATACTATCTCCACCTTTAAACGTCTTCATTGATTCCCTAGGCATTCCCATCCATTTTATTATCTTCTTGTAGCCAGTGTTGATTTGTGCAGCTCAGAAATGTTTTGTCGCACATCATTGCTGTATTCCCTTCAGACATTTAGGTGTGTGTGCCACATCATAGTTATACCCTAGTGAAACAGGGAGTCAGGGATAACATTTAAGTTTTCCTAATCACTCAGGGGTATTTTGAAACATTAAATATTAATGAGAATGTACTTATATAAGTCTTCAGTAATGAGACTTGCTAGAGGTGCCAGCAGTTGTGGCACACATAGATTTGAGAAGCACTACTAATATCATTTTTTTCTTTCATCATTGAACTTCAAATAAATGGCAGATTTTTGTTAATGCTGTAAATGAAAAATGAAAAAAAAGATCTAAAGGATAAGCAGTAAAGAAGCACACTTTTTGCTCATTTTGTTAATGCGTCCTTAGAGTATAAATACTTGTGGAGTGCACTGTAGGTCAAACCTATTTTGTTATATACTATACGTTTTACTACTAACATAGTGCCTATTTAAAATGTAATTTAAATAATTGGTGTTTTGTTGCAGACCAACATGGTGACTTGGTGGTGAGCACTGTCGCCTCACAGCATGATATGTGCTTGCGTGTAGGAGTATGGTGCCCTACTATGGATAGGGTTGCCTAGGGTTGTTCCTGCCTTGCTCCCTGTTCCGCCTGCTACACATCCTATTTTCCTTGACCCTGTCAAGGATTTAGCAGATAAGAAAATTAATGAATATACAGTGCTTTTCAGGACTATGTTGTGACACAGCTTGGTCATTGTTGTACATATCATAAAATATTTGCACTTTTTGTATAAAATATCAACTACAATGACATACATTTTACATTATTTCCCAAAGTGCTGTACAGATTCTGCATTCAGTGATCCATATAAGGTGTTTCTGATCCCTATTGCATATAGTGTAGCACTTTTACAGTGATTTATTGTTCAAATCATCTACTCATACTGGCAATTTTAGAGCAATCTTGTACAGTGTTCATACCACCATGCTCAACATGGCTAGGCTCAACATTCTTTCATGTGTACGGTAACTGTCCGGTCCTGCAATATAAGGTATTTAAATCTAATATTAGAATGACACAGATTTTCCTTTCACTTCTTCTCTTTCCCCTTATTACCTGCTCTGTGAGGCTGGCTTGCCATTTAGCTCATGTAATTGCTGCTGAAGAGAAACAGATCTTAGGCAAAAGGAATGTCCCCTTGCTGTTGCAGAGCACAAGGTCATGCAGCATGTCTAAGATCTCAGCCTGTAATATCAGATCACTATAATCTTCTGCCTGTAACAGTGTGTTCATCTGGCATGGGGACTTACACTCATGTGCATGCGTGACCTTCTCATGAACACCCTCTGCGTGTAGTATGCAGGGTATTGTGTGTCATGTCGGAGCAGGGCCACAGGGTCCCTGTGCTTTGTGGTTGGGGTGTCCTGATCTCAGCTCAACTCAGCAGGGGAGACCTGCTCCACCAAATGGACATGCAGCACTTCCCCTCTAGGGCAAAAGTGACAATGAATATCTGCATATCTATCAGCGTGCTTTAAAGCACTGTAGAATGAAATTCTATGACATTCTCAAATAGTGCTCAAGTATTTGAGGGAGAGGAAGAGAATGAAAAATTTACTGTTGTAATTTGGAAAATATCTGTAGGCCAAAACGTATTATTGAGCTGTACTTCAGAACTGATCATTTTACCCATTAGGTTTTACATATAGCACAATGATCATTCAAAGCTTAGACTGATCTGAAGTAATAGGCCGCTTGCTTTAATATATGGTGTCCCAAATTTAAGGAAACACCCATATAAATGAAAATTATTCTGCAGACAGTGATCGCACCTTTGAAAAGTAGGGAAGCCTATTAGGCCAAGTCACCAACTTGGTGACCATTTTGAATTCTGCCCTCTCCAAGTCAACTTTATTATCAGAATTAGCATCCTCACATGTTCCCCCTTTTCCCCTACAGAATGTGTCAACAGTCTAACTGTACATGAGTTTCCTTACTTTTAAGATATTTGAATGTTAATGAAAACGCAACTTTGAAACACTCCTTGTGTAATAATAGCAGTCATCATTATTCTATAAATTACTATAATAATAGCAGTAATTAACTGCTTGTTATCATTGTGGCATACACGTATCAGAACACTAATTTTGACTCTAAACTATATATCTGGCATATCCCAAATTAAGTGACTGCAGGCAAAAGTGCTTCCTGAGCAAAGCGCAGAGATCTATACCCATAATACTCAACCTCAGCTTTGCAGTTTGTCTAGTATACTAACATTGTATATAATATGGAGATTCTGACATTGTATTGAAGGAATGGACACTTGCTCTTAGTGATTTCTTTATTCGTTAGTCACTCCCCTTCTAAAAAGACCAGCATGTGTTGTGATTTAGACCAGAATGGACATTGCACTGGCTGTTTTTATCAGAGTATTGCTTGTTCTGTGCTGGTTTTGCTTTTTGACTATGCTGGTAACTATACAGTATATTACTATATATTGAAGCATTATGCCACTACAGCAGCAATTCATGCTGGTGACGGCTAAACCCACCATATAAAACACAAAATATGTTTTTGTTATATTTTTTTTTAAACTTCACCATGTCAAAATATACCACAAAAAGCACTCAAAGTTCTACATAAACATCACAATCATTATATAACAGATATATATCACAATATAACGTCTCTAAGTTTGGCTATAGAATCCTTATGAAATATACAGTATGTAGAAAACAGACAGGATAAGTAGCTGCTAATGGCATGTCCCTGAATAGCATGTATGTTAAACATACTGTCAATTATTATGAGTTCTCAATACTTGTGTCAGTAAAGTGAAGTGTTAAATAACTTAAATTAAACTGGTCCTCTTGATCAATACAATTGTACTTTGTGTGTTAAGTACAAAAAGCCAATGTATAATACATATGTATAATGACATAACAGCACTTATGACTCATTTTACATTATTGTTATTGTATATTTATTGTACTATTTTATATTATATATTATATTTCCTTGTCTTCTTTGTTCTTCTTTCTAGAAGTATTTCAAATAGAAAAATCTGCTTATAGAATTATCATACCTTAATAATCATAGTATCTCATAATGTCACTATAATAACAATCACTTTGCGTTTTAATAAGGTAAGAAAGAAAGTTAATTAGTAGTAAAGTTCTGTGCATACATAATTGATCAACAGTTGCACAGTAAAATGGTGTTGTAATTGCTTGACCAACTCAGTAAACAAATGTTCAGAAAAGGTAACATTTTCTTTTAGAAATTGCTCAGTTTTATTTTGAAAGTACGGTAGACTTAATATAAGCAAGTTTGTCAGCTAATTCCAAAATACGTAAACTGGTAAAATACTGAAGCATTTTAGACATGAAGTGCAAATTAGGCTAATATTCAGCAAGTCTAAGCTAAATCGATACTTATTAGAAAGAGGAAGGGTAAACAATGGTCATTGTCTTTATAGCTTGAACAGGGTTAAATACTTTAGCTGTCTTAAAGGCCTATCTCTCTTATCATACATGTTTAATTTTTCACCCATCAGTTTAACTGCACTTAAAAAAACACAGCATATGTTTGATCCACATTGTTGCATTGTACGGCGTCTCTGTTGAGTGGCGACACCGTGTGTATGATGCCGGGACATGTGGGCGCATTGACGACTGAGTGCACATTGTATTTGTCACTATTTCTATGGCCTCGTGTGTATAAATTTGCTGTCTGCTTCTCGGTTTCTCTTTCTTAAGTCACCGCAGTTGGGTTGTTCTGTATTGCTCCTTGTCGGTCCCCAGAACAATTGGAGTGGAGACAATAGCTCTGCAATGATGGAGCCGTACAGCAGCCATCTGCAGCAGCAGCTGCCGTGCTGCATCTGCACAATATGCTGCAGAACCAAGCCCCAGTAATCTGCATAATAAGGAGAGGCCTTATCCCAGCCTAGTTAATAATCACAAACAATCAATGCACTTCATTCCCTTACTAGAGCTGGGTAAAAAGCCTTAACACAAGTCACATACCTGCATGCACATGTGAACACTTGCATATCCACACACAGAAAATTGTTGTTATGGTTTTTGTATCCCTCAGACAGCTGGAGGTCATGCAGTGTAATGCAGAGATGTCAATGTTTGCCTGAAGCTACAAAATTTACACTGCTCTTAACTTCAGATGTTCATGAATACCATAATTAGAACACTCTGGGTTTTGATACACAGTGAAGTAGGTGGTTTCTTTTCACTCCCAATCGAATCAAGTCTAGTTTAGTTAAACACTGGCCTTTTTATAGTGTCCTCATGCTTAATGTTATTTGAGACTACCAGACAGAACACTCTGGCAGTCATATACTCTATAAAGTATACATTGCTGTTTAAATTCAGGGCGACTCAGTGGGTATCACTGTTGCCTCACAGCAAGAAGGTCCTGGGTTTAATCTCCAGGTAGAGCAGTCTGGATCTTTTCTGCATAGAGTCTGCATATCCTCTCTGTATCTGCTTGGATTTATTCCAGGTTCTCTGGTTTTTTAACACTGTTTAAAGACTTGATTGTTAGGTTAAGTGGTGTCTCAAAAGTGCCCCTAGTGTGTCACTCTGCTTAGGGTTCTACCTACCTTATGCACTATGCTGCCAGTTAGGCTATTCCTGCATTTGGTTTAGTGATACATCAGTATTACATTTTCTGTATTTCATGGTATCTGTTTTTGCACTCCAGTCACCCATCCCAGTTACTACCACCCTTATATCTTGTACTTTGTGTAAACTTCCTTTGCCAACATGATAGCGCTGAGTTTTCTCCCAAAATCTTTGCTGAGTTCCAGAACAAATTATGTGAAGCACTTCTCAACAGAGTCTCTACTGTTCTTCCAGGTTTATACATCCACTCTTGTGAACTGTACTCTTCAGTTTACTCAGAGATAAATTGTCAGAGAAGTTCAAGTCAGGTGACGGATATGGGCATGTTAAAAGGTTAATTCTGTGGTCGTTGAACCATTGTGTCTTGCTTGCAACTGCAAATCAGTTATAGTTTTTTTTTTTTTAGCAGAAGCAGCCAGATTTAAATTTTAAATCCAATGACAGTAAAGCCATGTATCTTCACAAGGTTTTCACTGCCTCTATAGATAAAACAGCCTGAAAAATTACAGATCATTTAATCCATTCTTATTGGATTAGATTATTTAAGTGCAATATTTAATCTGTATGCGTTTTTATTTGATCATTTGATTGTGAACCCTAATTCCAGTAAAAGGTCCAGCAACACTTAATGGTGACTTAATGGTGGTTACATGTATATTTACATTTAATCAAATAGCAGGCACTGATATCCAGAACAAATTACAAATAATTCAAACTTAAATGTACAATAAAATATAAAATATAATCAAGGACTTGCTTAAGGACCCAGAAATGACAGCCAGACAGTAATACCATTGACTTTCCGGTCTATAGTTCAGTAGCTCAATCACTGCACCAGCACAGTCATTTGTGGTTACACAAAAAAAAGAGTTTTTGTTCTGGTATGCCATTTAAAGTGTTTGGTGGTATTTAAATAAATACATTTACAGTATTTAGCAGATGCCCTTATCCAGAGCGACTTACAAAAGTGCTTTAAGACATCAGTAACATAATCTATTCCTACTAATCAGGAATCTAAACAAGAAAACACCTCTGAAACTGTAAAGGCTGTGTGTGTGTGTGTGTGTGTGTGTGTGTGTGTGTGTGTGTGTGTGTGTGTGTGTGTGTGTGTGTGTGTGTG
>JAUZST010000831.1:220525-268341 GCA_034779995.1 Parotocinclus haroldoi
TGTGTGTGTGTGTGTGTGTGTGTGTGTGTGTGTGTGTGTGTGTGTGTGTGTGTGTGTGTGTGTGTGTTTTTGTTTTTCTTTAAGAGAGAGAAACAGAATCAGCACATAACACAAACAGCACAATACCAAGTCAGAATCCTACCATATCATGACAGTTCCAAGATTATACTTAAAGCACACTTCAGATTTGATACCATTTAATGTTGTCCAATCTGAAAATCAAAATGTACCTTTATACAGTGAAACATTGGTGTAACACTGGTTTTGGGATAATATAGAAAAAGAATTCATATTGTATGGATTTTTTCCCTGCTTTTTGTTTTAGATTCGTTATGCATTCAGACCTAATATGAGTTAACATGTTAATTAATTACACAACCACAATATTATAATTTTTTTTTCAATATGGCAGCTAGCTTATAAAATACCTTTGTGTAACAGAAAAAATAAACTTTTCCAAGGTATTACAAACAAACCTTGGACAATATTTTATCTATTATACAAATTCAGGTTATTTTATAAACTTATTGCCATATTTTATTATTATTATTATTATTATTATTATTATTATTATTATTATTATTATTATTATCAGTAGTATTATTATTAATAATACTAATGATAATGATAATAATAATAATAATAATAATAATTATGTGTGGTTTGTGTAATTAATTAACATATTAACATATAATTAATTCATATTAGGTCTAAATGCATAAAGAATCTTAAATAAATAAGATACGTATATTTATATATATAGATAGATACATGGATAGATAGAAATATAGAATAAATATACAGTATAATACAGACATAAAGAAAATACGATGCTGTAGACTAGCAAAAACAATCCCTCGTTATAATCAAACATTGCATTATTATCTTCTATGTTGCTGAAAGCATATTTCATATAATTCTAATAAAACCAGGAGGTTCAACTGTGGTGCTGCACCTCATCATCTGTGGCATGATTTCAGCAAAAGATAAAACACCTGCTTGGATTGCAGTCACAGAGACTGAGTTCTGCTCTCAGCTTCATCAACCATGCACTTTCATTTACATAATTACAGAGAGCAACTGAATAACTTCTGGGTTTTACCTCATTAGGGCCGAACCTCAGCTTCTACCCAAACAGCTATAATCACATGGAAATTAACGTTTATTAGTACAACAACACAATTACCTCTTATACATCTAAATACATGCTTTCATTAATTTTAATTGGTAGATTTATTTTATTGAAAAGATTGTTCCTTTTGATTTTGTGGGGTTGGTCGATTTTGTTAAATTAATTCATTGACTTAAAGTGTGTACGTTGTTCTCAGGAAGTTGTACTGAGAAATATGTGGCAGTGTGTGAAATTAATAAATACC
Source organism: Parotocinclus haroldoi (assembly GCA_034779995.1). Classification (NCBI taxonomy): domain Eukaryota; kingdom Metazoa; phylum Chordata; class Actinopteri; order Siluriformes; family Loricariidae; genus Parotocinclus; species Parotocinclus haroldoi. Next base: position 221,902 of record JAUZST010000831.1, read on the forward strand.
ACTGGGTAAAGGGACTGTTAATATATTCCACTTTTTCTCATTTAATTTAAGCCACAGTATTAAAGTGGATAATGAACTCTTAACGGAGACTAAATTGATAGAGTGGGAAGTGTGCAATAATATTGATCAGTTGTGTGCTGCCTTTGGTACTCCCTTGTTAGTCACATATGCTGATTGAATATAAACATTTTTACGCACTGCATGCTATTAAAATTGTGCTATAACCTTATGGCTCTGTTTTGCTTTCTGGAAGCTGGCATAGTGTTTATATCCCATAATATCACATTATAAAATGCCAACAGATATAAGTAATAAAGTCTTTCCCTTGTGGAATTAGCTGCACTATTTTATAAGCTTGGCTATGGTTTGTTTACTTTATGCTTGGGAAATGTACCTACTTGGTCTCTTTCTTGCAGTATGAAATATGATTTACATTAGGGTAGCAATTTGCTATTATATTATACATCACACTGAGTGTACAATATATCTGTGTAGGACTGTAAACACATTTTAATTCATCAGGGACTTTAGGAAACTGAAGGTGAATTGCAGGTAGAAACAGAACAAATCAGCCAGTTGTGACCATTTTCTTGCTGTCACATGCATTAGGGTCCAAAAGTCTGAAACCACTAGTGATAATGTTTCTTTTGGTTCTTTGTGATTCTATGAATCTATATTAAGAAAACCATCTGCATATAGAAGCACACATTTTTGATGGTCAGTGTGTCACCACACTGTTTGTGAAAACTAATACATTTTGTGTATATTTATTTACATCAAGTTAATACTAAATACCAGTCAATGAAGTAAAACATATTGCCAATAATGCTAAAAGAGTATCACATATGTGTGATCGTATTTGAACATTTTAATCGTTGCCATCATTTAAGGCTTTAAAAGAGATTGACCTGTATGTAAAGGCTATGGTTAACTAAACTTGCCTTTTGGAATTGTTGTGCACATTTCTGAGAACTGTGCATTTGTGTGATGAGAGATGAGTTTGGCAGGTGCAGTGCTCTCCTGGCGATCTGCTGGGTAACAGGGAAGGCACACAGGTGTGATGTGTTGCAGTGACAATGTGAGCCAGGTGTTTATTGAGATATCAGAATGTGTCAGGGTAAGAGAGATGTGCTTGTCAGCTGGGGTTTAGATCTGTCACTCTCTCTCAAGTACATTAAAAGAGTCTAAGATGGCATGACAGCACAGGAAACACCTGTAGAGACACAGAAACCAGTGATATCTCTTTCTTATTCCACCATGATTTCTGGATAATAAATGCAACGCATCACAGCTCACTTTACTAAGTTTTGCATGGATCAGATTTGCTTTATAGTGTAATGTATGTTAGAAAGCATGTAACTGATATGTTTACATTGTTGTGTAAATGTGTTATTTCAGCTTATCTAAAAGTACAATGAGTGGTAAGTATTTTTAAATGTAGTTGCTGTGTTTACTGGACTACTAATCAGAAGGTTCCAAGTTCCAATCCTGGATCTGCCAAGCTTCCTGGCTTAAATGTAAATTGCTCTGAATGTAATTCTTCAAATTACATTTACATTATTAAGCAGATGCCCTTATCCAGAGTGACTTACAAAAGTGCTTTAAGACATCATAAACAGTCTATTCCTGATAATCAGAAATCTACACAAGAATACAGTTCTGAAACTGTTAGGGTTGTGGAGGTTTTTTTTGTAGTTTTTTTTGTTTTGTTTTGTTTTTGAGAGACAAAGCTTTGTAGTAGCACTTGGAGCATAATAAATATGGTTTCTGCCTACGAGCTGCAGAGAGTTTGGAGCCCCACAAACAAAACTCCAGAATTTTGTGTAAAATTCATGCCAAGAATTACTCTCCATTAAGAATTTCAGATTCTTGTTTTCTTTATAGGCACTTTAGCCCTGTGGATCTCGGGCCTTTACGAGCTAGGTATGTTTGAGGTGCATTAAACTGTAAATTCTCTTACACAATGTCTCATTACAGGAGTCCATTAGGATTAGATCTGTAGTTAATTCTCCACACAGTTCTGTGCTTGCTCACTGGTGCTATCCTAATTCCAGTCAGCCAAAATGCTGATAGAGAAGGAGCCAGAGTGTCTCCTGCAGCACATAAAAGACTGCTAGATTTACAGTAAAAGGTTTTTATTCTGAATCCTATGTTAGTCTAATCTGATAAACAGACACTTTACCTGCAGACTAAATGGGTCTCTTTGAGGCCTTGATTTTAATGCTGCAAAGGGAGCCATTTTGACTTGCTCGCCCTGATTAACTGAGCGTTCCGAGTTCAGAATCTGGCCACTCTTACGAGGCAAAAGTCTCTTTAAATGAACAGACACATAAGTGTTGGTCAATGTATTCAGATTTAATAGATGAGGAAAAATTAATGAGAGTAAATGATTTTGTGCTCGAAGACCTCTCGCGGGCTTCTATCTGAATCAAGCTAAAGCTTAGTTCACTGCTTATTTTCCCCGCCTCTTCAAAAACAAATACTTCAGAGTATTGGCCCATTGCACACATTCCTATGAGATGTTATTAAAGGAAAATTCCTCCATGTTCTACTCTGACGTTTTCAATAATAAATTAGGCGCAGACTTCAGATGGCTGGACTTGTTTGTCCAATGGCTTGTCACCGTGAATGCAGAATGTCTGGGAAAATTGATCCTCAGAAAAAAGACCTGTATATTTTTAAAGGCCTTTGTGTAAAATTATGGAATGCATCTACAATCTATGGTTTGTTTCGTAAAAATGCCCCCGTGATGGGATTAGGTTCAACAGCTTAAAAACCTTGTGGGGTACAGATTCAACATTTATCCGTAAACAGTCTATAAGGTAAAACATTTGTTTTCTTTGCACTATTTGTGTACATGTTGGAGTATTTTATGTCAATTTACTATATACAGTGTTTTAGTGATATGGTTTTCTTTTTTATGAAGTGCAGAAGGACGTAAAAAAAGATTTCCATTATATGATCCTACATTTTGAAGGAATTGTTTGTGAGATTCTAAATCTCTAAATGTCTAATATAAAGAAGTAAATAAACATCCTCTGGCTCCCAGTCATGTTTAGTCTGTCACCTAAATGTAATGCTGGTGAGAATAACCAAAGGGATTGTGTTTGCAATTGGATTAAGGCAGACTCAAGGTCATATCAGAAGCAGTAAATTCTTCAGTCATAGCTTGTAAATGTACCGTCCTTTCTGTTGCACAGTCTACAAAGAGTAGCAAGATCATTTTAAATTACAGTGTGCTCAGATTCCTGTTATAAAGTGGCTTCATTACATGCCATGGATTTTGCGATCTTGTAAATTGTATATGTATTATATCAATATGACTTAGGATCTAATCATGTTTTTATCATTTGAATCACTGATATAGCCATGCATTTATTCACTAACTGTCTTTCCAGTACTCATTTAACGAATGAATGTAGTTTACAGTCTCAGACTGGTTGAGATTTATCAGTTGTATGAAATGGAGCTAATTTTTCCGTACGTAATGTATTCATTTTTGCTACACGATAATGTGCGTAACAATACTAACTGAAGCATAATGAATAAGTTAGCCTTTTTTGTGGAACTTATTTCACTTATTTCAAATATCAATATTGTCAACATCATAGTTATAAAACCACACATATCAATAATAGCCTTAGTAACACATTTAAACTTTAAATTAAACTAATATCATTACATATACAAGTTTGTATTTTGGTTTTGGATCTCATATAATGAACTTCTGATCGCTCTTCTTAACTGAAGACATAAGGAATATTGTGTAACTTAAAAACAATACACCACAGTGGTTCTTAGTGTAAGCTGTTCATCTGTAGTATGGAACTTTCCCAATCAAAATAACTTCAATATATCTGAAACGCACTAAATTGTCTTGCCAGTCTTATTATAGACACATGTATATCGTGTTCTTCACTAACACAAACCCTTTTACGTAAAACATAATATACCGTTCACTGAATTCATATACATTTTCTTTTGCATTTAATTGCATTGCATTTAATTTTATACACATATTTGTCACGTTAATGCAATGAAAAGAAATGATTGCATTATGTTCATCAGTATAAGAAATGTGAAATGTGATACTGCAATATTATTTACACTTGACAGGTATTGCACACATTGTGTGTTTATATATATATATATATATATATAAATGTATGACTTTTTATTGCTAATATTCAATAATTTCAGTAATTTCAATATTCAACATTTCAGTTCAAATTATTGAACTGAACATTTCATCAAATTATTTAGAAACATTATAGAGGTTGTTTTCAATTTCATCAGCTATGAATTAGTTTGTTTTCCAAATATCATTATTGCTGTGTTTTTCCCCCAAAGCTTTAACTTTACCAAATGTATTCATAACTTAAAAAAACATGAGCAAACAATGGGCATACAAGGCATGAGTACTAAAATAGTTCTTAAGTGGATTAGACTTTATAGCTATATTAAGCTTTCTGACCTTAAGGAATTGGCAGAGCAGCTTTAAACTGCATATTTGTTGCCTTATTATTCAAATACATTTTGTGCTTTACTTTTTGTTTTGGTCTCATTTAGTTTAAATATTCTGTGATATTTTATTTTCCTCTACGATTTTCCTCTTTAATAAAAAGTATTATTCTGTTAGCAAGCCGCTTGTAATGGCATTCCTTAGAAAAGGGTCATTTGAAAAAGTAGCAACTTGTTACTTTCTAAGCTTTTAACTTCCTCGCTCTAATTGGTTGAGGACTCTCCATCAGGTCTTACTGAGATAATATAAGATTTAGAGAGGCTGATTTGATGTAATCACTGCTGGTGGCTGGTGGGTTTGATTTACCGTCTGAACTGCACTGCAGTAAACACACAATAAAAGGCATAACAACCCATGCAGGATACAATAATAAAGCTGAATATGCTGTGAGGTCATCAAGGTTAAAAGGTGAGCTCAAGAACAATCAAGTCAAAAACATATTTTCCTAGCCATAATTCAACATAATCCAACTGTCTGATGCTTCAGATAACACAGTGCTTAGAACAATTAGGGTATTTCATTATATTTCAACAAATTTGTGAGCATTACATTTACAGATGTAAATCTGACATGTTTAAACTTAGCAGCTCGGCATGAACAGTCATTCAATTAATTCCTGAAAACTGTTCCCAGTACAAAAGATCAAGCTGTTTGCACTGTTTATTTGCCAACAAAGAGAGTTCAGCAGTTTCCCTTATATCATTGTGAGATATTAAGTGTTACATCTTTTGTCTGTGCCTTTATTGGTTCATTCAGAGCACTATTGTTGACATCCTGTGCCCTGTTAAAGGGCTGTGTGCGTGTGTGTGTGTGTGTGTGTGTGTGTTGGGGTAGGATGTGAAGGGCTCTTAACTGCCCTATGAGACCCTTCTCCCACAGGAGCTGTGATTGTTGTGATTTAAGTGGAGATTGTCAGCTCTAATTTGGCCCTCTGCTACACGCCCATCCAGTGGGGATGCCCTCTTTAAATTATTATGAAAAGATCAGCTGTAAGGCAGTGTTTGGTTAGTGGGATGGAGCAAGCTACAAAGGGCAGGAGGGATAATAGGTAACTATTACAAGGGCAGAAGGGAGGTGGTTATTGAGCCAACTGTGAGGTTACACAAGCTACTCTGGCTCCAAAGCAGCATTCAGTGAGCTCTAATTATACAATACAATGCCCTGTATTGCTTTTAAACAAATCTAATTTTAGCATTTTCTTTTGATTATTGATCATTTTGCCAGGCAGTGCCAATACAAACCATGGATAAGCACTTAAATGGTCATGATTTCACACATGCACATTTTTCATTTTATTCTAAATTGCCATTTCCTAAAGCAAAACATACAAGCACAAAAAAAACAATGTTTTTTTTTTACCCTCTCAAAAAGTCATAAGAACAAATGACTGGGCTGTGGTGACCTCTAACTAACTCTTACTCTCTCTCTGTCATGCAAATACAGAGAAGTACATGTACAAATGTTATTTTAATTTCTTTTCTTATTCTTCCCCTCTTAAGCATTTCAACATGAATATGAATTAGTGAGGCAGAATTCGATGCAAAAGGGCAGTGCATTGACTAGCACTCTGCTGTGTGTTTGAGACATAATACAGCCAGCATGTGTGTTGCATTTCAATGAATCCCTTTGCGACTCTGTCTAAAAAATTATTCATTTGCACGGCAGATTAATAAGGGAGGCATGATTGCAAATAATAGTATGTGACATGTTATGTAGGCTGTGTTAAAGGCTCTAGTGCTACAGCCGAGAAAAAATGCCCTGTTTGATTTATCTGCCTTTGATTCGTAAAGGAAAATCAATGAAACAATTCGTTTCATTTTACCTTCCCTACCTCTGCCTTGTTTCCATCCACTGCACTGATGGCGTTGGACTCTAGGTGCAGAGTGTTTCTTTTCAATTATCCACTTTACATTCGATTCCCTGGAAGAGTGTCACCAACCAGAGGCACTCATACAGCCTGTCCCTTTCCAGAACAAACTAAATAGGATTTGGGTATGAACCATGTAGGAAATTGTTCAATATCTTTGTTCGGGGCCAATTTTCTCTGGCCATTGTTTTGCGACACATGATAACAGAGAGGTATGGTAATTTAATATGCATAATTCATATGCCCTCTTCATTGCTGATTCCGCTGTCCTGCCTGTTTATGTAGGTAAAATAGATGCTACAGAGTCCATTAGGCTGACATAACAGGGCAGACAGCACATTTCATGCAAAGAGACAGGATGCCACACTTATTTTTCTGTTTGCACAAGTTAACTTTATTATACCTAAAAATTTGGTAAACCTATGGCTGATTTTAGTCCTTGCTTTAAATACAGTATGCTTTCACTGTGTTTCATATGTGGACATTTGTTTAAGCCAGAATTACTCTGCTTATTCTGCCTTGTTCTTGAGTGGAGTTTTGATATCTTTTTGATCTTTTTATTTATGTACAGCAAGATATGTCTAGTCAGATACTGCCATTGTGTCGCTGTCAACTTCTACTACTGATTAATTAGGTCATGGCTCTACTCTTCAGTTGTGATCTGCACTGTGTTTCTTATTGTAACATATTTCTCCTCAGACCTTAGCCGTTACACCCTGCTGAATTATGTTTATGAACATATGTGTCAGGGGAAAAACTACACCCATACGAACAGCATAACCTTTCTAGTTCTAGAGAGATGCATTTCTTAATCCATTACTGCATTCATCATGTCAGTGACACAGATATACTGCATTATTTGAGACCCTTAGGATGATCCATGTGTGTTATATTGTGTGTATAAAATGTCAGGGAGCTCATCAGCTATCTGGCCTGATGTGAGATCCATAATGGTGGGGAAATGTGCCTGTGTTTCTGTGATCTCAGCAGAAACCAACACTGTGCAGTGCTTATAGCGAGAGGTCTGTCTCACAAGCAGTGATTACACCGATGGTGCCACAGTTGTTAAGATACTGGACTATTTGCCAAAAGGTTGAGCGTTCGAGTCGCAGCACAGTTTGGCTGCTGCTGGTGGCCCTTGAGCAAGGCCATTAAACCTCAAAGTTTGAAGTCGCCCTGGATATTAGACAGCAATATTTACTTTGACAATATAAACAATATTAGATGTGGATGATATAGCATATGTGAACATTTTAACTTTCTTGAAAAATGAAGCTGTATAGGCAGGCTATACGTACTGGTGCTCCCCGGATTGTGGTGGTTTGACTTTATAATGGGAATCCAATAATACGCATAAACACTTCATTTAGCGTAAACCATATTCTGAATTTCTATATTTTTTCAACCGATGTGCATGGGACATCCAGGCAGCAACTAGCTTACTGAGCTGAGCAGCAGTGCCAGTGGACTAACTATTTTTGTTTCTCCGCTTTTAGTTCATTATTCAGTAAATTGGATGAAATATTCAACCTTTTAATTTAAAGTAGGCTTTGTGTGAATGATTGCACTGTAGGTTAATGTAAGTGTTTTAGACATGTATATCTACATTCAGCCTACGATGGGTTTCTCAGACCCATAGTGAATCAGGGAGCACCAGTATTATACAGTGCAGGCCAAAAAGTCTGAGGAAACTAAGGAAAATGCTTCCATTTTGCACTTTTCTCAAATGTATTGTGATATTTTCCATAACAAAATCATATATCCAACCAACAAGACAGTCAAGTGAGTCTTTTAAAAACATTTAAGCAAATGTATTAGTATTTAATATGTTTCGACGCAAACAGCATTATTGGCAGCATGCAATTTGACCTGGCACAGTCTACACATGTTGTAAACTGATCTTTGAAAATTATGCTTTTAAGTGGTATTCAAGAATTTCTTTGTTGCGCAGTGGTTAGCACCCTTACTTCACAGCTCCAGAGATCCTTGGTTCACACAGAGCTTGACAGCTACTGGTCTCCAGTCTTCCAAATGTCTAATGATGATCATACAGTAATGGGAGGATGGTTTATATTTTTCTTGGCAAAAAGTGCAGTGAAAGTGAGAGTAGCAACAGTAAGTTTCTATTCCAAGATGGCATGGTGGCATAGTGGTTAGTACCACTGCTTCACAGCTCCAGAGATCCTGGCCCAGACTCATAATTTGGTTGGTTTATCAAGCATCATTCTTCTCAGAATATGAAGCCACTAAGCTCCCAGTCCCGCTCCAAACAAATACCTGATTTCTTTAGCTATGATAAAATTTCACACCTAATTATCCCTGTCTGCTAGTATCCAAAACCCAGTTGTTTCAAACGATGATCATACAATTTTTGGATGCTATATTGGCGGTGTGGGTTGGGAGGGTGGATTCAGTTTCTCTTGGCAGAGGCTGTAAAAGTGAGAGTAGCAGCATTAATGGTGACCTCCAACAGGCCTGCACTCCCAGCAGGGAACAAAAGGCCCAGACACATCAGGCCCACAACCTGCCTTACTGGGTCACTCAGAGGCTAAGCAGACCTATTAGAGCACACTCATCCATGCCAAGAATACACACACTCACACACACAAAGACATACATAGAGCTATGGAAAAAAGGGAACTGGAAGCAACTCTTTTGTTATCTGATGTGCTTTAACTTTATTATTAAGAAAATAGCACTAGATCCGATTAAATTAACTATGTATATGATCCTACACTTAATCACTAATGTCTAACCTCTGTGTAATCTGTCTTCTTTTTCTCCCTTCTCATTTAGCATCTGTCTCTGGTTTTGCTTTTTTACACCTTTACCAAGCCACCACTGTTGGGTCCCTCAGAAAACCCCCAATTGCTTGTGTTGTATGGATATACTGTATCAAGTCGCTCTGGATTAGGGCATCTGCTAACTGACATTAATGTAAATATTTCAAACCTGGATGTCTGGAGCTGTAAGATGACTGCACTAACCACTGCACCTCAGTGCAGTTAAGTTCTTTTACTGCATAAACCAAAACAGTTACATAATTAAGCTGTTTTCCTAAATATTTGAATAATAATCTGTTAAAGCTTGTGCATTTTTCCTTGCCACTCTGGCTTCTGCCTATGTTCAGTTGGAAATCTTTATTTTGTAAAGCTGCCTTGTGACAGTGTTCAATGTGCTTTATAATTAACACTAGTATTAGTACTAATTATTCACTGACAATATGTTCTTCTGCATAAGATGATATTGCAAGGAAATGCAAGAAATGCAAGTAAATGCCTGCATGCAAGGCTGGGGATTATTTTCTGTATTTTTCTCTGACTCTATATGATGTCTGTCTAGATTTTTGAGTTTAAATTACTATGTCTGGCTTTTGGGTACAGCAGTAGTCTAATATGCTAGCCCACCACTGCCAGGACTTGGATTCTTTGGACTTGGAAATCAAAGTTTAGGAGGTACCTTCCAGCCAGGTTAGACATCACATGACAAGATTGGCAGTGTTTGTGGAATTATGTCACTTTGGGGATCATACGCATTCTGTTTTATTTTGCCTGTATATTGGCTTGACCATGCACTATGTGCTTAACTGACTTAGAGCCAAAAACATACTGAAAAGTGTCCGCTTGTTTCTTACTGCATACATTTTATTACAATACCTGAAATTATGGAATTATACAGAAACGCAATGAAATGTCTGTTTTGCTTTATTTAAATATAAATGTAATATATTAATCTCAAGCTGTTTGCTTCATTTGAATACCCAATACACAATAACACTGCCGGTTAACTATTACAGAACTGAATTTTACTATTGAGATGTTCCAACTCTTTTATCTTTAAATTTATAGCACCGGCATTTAGTCAACAGAGATAAACAGCAAGATATAAAGCTAAAAATATATTTTATTAGATTTAATTTTAAATGAGGTGTAGTCAGAGAATCAGTATTTGACAACCAATAAACTGGCTGAAACTAACTGTAAAATCGCATAGGCAATAGTAACATGGTAAAACCCAAGCTCTGTGTCTCTCCCTTTCTGTGTTTAAATTCTGCAGGACACACTATTTAAAATTCTTACCACACATGCTGCACAGACTTCACACATGTACAGTGTGTGAAGAATGCTCTGTTTTGTGTCAGCCCTCTCTTTTAGTGTGCAAGCGTACTTAATAACAGCCGCAAGATCTGTCTTTGAATTTGAGATGTTTGTGTGGTTGTGGGTATGCATTTGCTAAAAGGAGGCAGGCTTCACCTATGTGTACTGAAGCAGAAAAAAAAATAGTAGCTTCCCCTGCATGTGAGTGTGTGAGTGAGATTCTGCGTTAAAGGAGGCCCCTTTTTGGTTACCTGACACGACCATGTGCACTCAAGACGTAAATATTGTGATGAGCTCTTTGAAGCATCTGCTTGCCCCCATCATTTTATGTCTAATCTGGCAAAACCTGCTACACCTACCTCACCTATCTCTTGCCCTTCAATACTGCTTAAGATATTTGGTGCAACTAGGCCTGCAACTGTATTGCTTGCCGAAGCACAGAGTAAGTGTACGAGTAGGGAAATATTAATTGTCAGTGTTAATATACATTTAGGTCCTTATATTATTTTCATATTTAAAACATGAATTTTGCATCATTTTCATGTTTACAAAGTCTTGAATTCGACATATACATCAGCCAGCATGGGGATGGTTTAAGCAATATCCATTGAAGTCTTTGTTGAAGTTGTTAAGGTCAGTGCTGTGACATCAGTAACTATATCGATCTCCATGATAAATTGAATGTATCACATTTTGAACACAGAATAAAATCAGGACCGTGGCAAGGAATTAAAAAGGTGCATGTCAGATCTTGTAATGATTTTGTGTTTAGAGAGATGACTTCTAATAAATTCCACTTTAATACATGATGTAAACACTTCAGATTGAGTTTGGCCTAATTGAGATAGGTGAGCCTTAGGCTAAAACTGTAATTAATGTGACATGACTAAGTAACAATGCAAGGTCACAGCTTGTATGATAATATTTAGTCTATTTTGCTCCTCTGAAGAGGGGCGGTGGTCTAAGGGGAATACAAAGAGCCTAAATAACCAACTTGAGTTGGTTATTTATACTATACTTTTAATATGCTATTTGTATAACCCAACATTAAGGTTTGTGGTAAGCCTGCATGTTGAGTATTACAGTAACACTTCAACTGTTTAATATGATCACTACAGGCCATTGTTGTCTCCAGCGTTACCCCCAAAGAGTGTGTGTTCTGGAGCGTAGCACAATAATACTTTGCATATCAGTGGTTGTTCTCTCTCATAATCAGAACATGCCTTTTGGGAAAGCTGCTTTCTGATTCATAACTATTAAACACATGAAACAGAAATTTGAAAATGACATGTGAGAGCATTTGCATAATGCAAAACTGAATCCCCTTGAATGCACGTGTTAATGTGAATAGCAAAAAGCAGTAGTAGCACTGCTGACATTCTATAATTGGCATCTTGTGGTTTGCTGCCCTGAGCAGAGAGTGAGTTTTAAATGTGCGTATAATAAATAGCATATTTAAGCTTGCAGGAAATCACTGTGAGACATCCATCCTATACGGTTCCATTTATTCTGAAGCCTTTAATTAAAGCCACGGAAACCTCCTGCAATTTGTTTCTGAGCACTGTCTAATGTCTGAGGATGCTTATTAGATATTAAATTGATGCATAATTCAGGCAATTAAGAAAGTAATCACAAAGTAATGTAATGGAAGTTAATTATTACAGCATAAGCAAACAGTTCATTAATGCTAGTTAATGCTGTGAGTGCGTCCTTAATGTGCGCTCCGTGCCTGCTCGCTGCAGTAGTGGATCAGGCTGTTAGTTCTGCTGCTCAGATCAGAAACATGATATTACTTTCAAGGAAGGACTCTGTGACTGAACATTTGAGGGGAGACTGGGAATAAGAAGCAGGGGGCAGGTGAAGATCGTTGCTTCCCGCAGTCTGCGGAGCGGGAAATAAAGGGAGAGCAAAGGAAAAGGGATGGTGGTAATGGCTGTAAGAACAGGATGTAAGTTGTGTGAACTACAAGGAGAAATTAAGACTAGGCATTAAATTACACAAATCCTAAGTCAAACCACCATCCTTCTTGTCAAGGCCACATTGCAACATGCACAAGTCACGTGTTTAAGACTGTTTAATGCTCCCAAAGTCTCCGAGCATTTGTAAAGTGCTTGTTTGGGTCTTTGTGGAGAAGGACGCATACTGCAGCAGGATAATGACCCATAAACACACCGCAAAGCTTTCACCAAATGCTTGAAGATGAAAAAAGATCAAGGAGTACTGACTGTCATGGTCGTTCCTTCACAGTCACCAGACCTAAACACTATTAATCAGATAAAGTCATTTTTTTTCCAGGAACATCACTTGTAGTCATTTATTGAGTTGCGTGCTGTCATTACAGAAAAATGACTCAACCTACCATGTACCAATACTACAATTCAGAAATGTATCAAAATATAAATTTCCAAAAATATCAAAAGGTAATAATTTAATGAAAAACACTATCATATCACAGATAAAAATGAAACTAAGAGCATTTTCACTACACCTCAACTCTCAAATTCATAGCTCCCACAGGTAGTACTTCTGATACACTTTTCAAATTAACTGATACAAATTTGTAAATAAACCCATATGGTTGTACTGAACTTCAGAGTTTCTGGTGCTTAAGATTTAGTCATTGGTAATGCTGTTTATAATTTATCACACTTTGTGCCAGTAAGTGAAGTGGAGGCAAATCTTTTTAATTCTGTGACGCTCCCACCATCACACACAGGAGACAAATAACTGCAGTTTAACATCAAAGCAATGAGACTATGTAATTAATTGCTCACAATTTAATGAATACATTATCTGTGGCGTTCCTTGCTTTAGCTATCGTCCTCCACAAAGCTATGAACTGAAAGGACTGTACTGGTATCATATCCCCTTATTTATTTTATTGCAGTAGGTGTACTTTGCAGTCTATTTAAACTAATCGTCAAAAGACATCAAGGCTTAAGAATGGCTTGGCCTGCTGTACCTTTTACTCCTGTGTTTGATGACATGGGTAGTTTGGTGTTTTTGAAGCAGCACAAGATGGTGTTAAGACAGCTACTCTACAGGAACAAAATCTCTCTCTCTCTCTCTCTCTCTCTCTCTCTCTCGTTCTCCCACACACACACACACACACACGCACACACAATCTCTCTCTCTTTCTCTCTTGCTCTCTCTCTCCCTTTTTACACCCCCCCTTCTCTATGTAAGCCTCCCCATAAAACAGGGTCCTCCAATCTGATCTTGTTTCTCTGAGTAAACATGAATGTCACAGTTGACCTTTGCAGGGGTCAGGCGCTTTTTATATTGGCTGACATGTTTCAGAGTTAATAGAAGCATTTAGCCGCGCTCCCTTGGGCACAGCGATTTATTAAGCTGCAATGAGTTGCATCTGTCTGAACAGAATCAAGGGGACCTATCAACCAGGGTCAGACACGCACCAGTACGCTCAATCAAAACACACTTATCTCGCTCCACACACAGTGTGTAATCCACACAAACGTACACAAACAGGTTCGTGAAATTAGCTTTTGGACTAATAACGGTTTGTTTATTTCGTTGGAAAATAAGGCAATTCCTTTTGGCATTGCTGCCGCTGTGCATGCAGAGCCACAAACTGAGAGTGGGTTGTTGTTTCTCAGCTGTTGTCTTTGGTGTATTGATCGTGTTCGTTCATCCATTGTGCTCTCTCCTATAATGCCGGTCACTGTGTAAGCCAGCCTCTAAGCTGCTGTCTGTAATCACGGATAATTGTCAATTATCACACAGAGCCATCAGATCAATTACTGCTCAGTCAATACACAATCCAAATGAAGTGGTTTGTTCTAAATAATCCAGAACCTGCAGAGATGGGTGTAATTATCCACAGTTAATGCCTTTTCAGACCATAATCCAAGGATATGTTTGCTCTTGAGATTAGACACACACATATGAAACCACCTACAACAGATGGGCTTCTGGTGTTACGTCCTTAGTATTAGATAATGGTGACAAAATAACTGTTATGAGCCAAACGGTTGTGTATTTCAGCCAGTCCTTTATGAGTTTGCTGGAAAGCCTCTATATGCCGAAATATGGCATGTGTGCGCACATATTTGGAATGAGTACAGTGATGAAAGTTAATGCTTCGGCCTCTAAACACTCTTATATTCCATTTCTGGCTCCGAAATTTTGTTCATACTCATGGTAAATCAGATAGCGCTTCCCCATCTGCCTGTCTATGTGTATGGATAGAAATAAATGCCCTCCTGTAATGGTAGCTCACTAGCCAGCCTTCTGATGTATTATCTCCCCTCTGTGTATTTATTTACACTCAACTTCTCAGCAAATTGTGTTGTCATCTTAATGGGGAAAGATTAATCTGATGTCAAGCAGGTTTAGGTGACTGAAAGTGATGGACTTTTTCTCTTGTGTGTTTATTTACACACAGATAGAACCAGGCTAACTATTTAATCACCTCCTTTTTTGTGTTTCCATTTTATAAAGCCAAGAACAAATTAATTGACTATACTGCTGCATTTTGCAATTCGTTGTTATGCAATTAATAATAGTATTTATGCCAAGGTGAAATGTAGCATTTTCACGTCTCTAAAATTTTGTTTGGTTAGAAAAAATATAATTTATAATCAGATTTGTACTTATTATACATATTAACTGCCTTTAACTTGTCCAGTAGCTGAAAATAACATTGCCAGTATGTGTTTATTTTTAATTTGTATTTAATTTAAATTTCTATTTATTTCCAGTAGATTTGTCTGTTTTAATGCTGAACCTTTAAATAACCTTTAAAACAGTGTTCATATTATCCCCATCCATCTGTAAAGTGTGAAACAGTAATTACCTTTCGTGATGATAATGAAAACTGTCATTTAGCTTGTGTCCAGTGCGGTCATATTTCATCTTTATCTCACACACACACACACACACACACACACACACACACACACACACACACACACATGAACCCGCATAAAACCCAGGCAGTCCAGGAGAGAACATAGTGTGCACTTTGTGCACAGCTATTTATATCAATAAGTCCCGTGCTGAGAGGCACAAAATGAGCGTTTAAGCTGCAGGCTCTGCAGGGCAGCCTGGCGGGTGGGCACCAGGACCGACACACTGGGGCAAATGAGCTAGCATCCCTGATGAGGTGGTAGAGTAGATATGGAGGTTTTACAGGACAAAGATAGAGGGTTGGTGGGGGGTAGTTGGTTTACTAAGGGTGGGAGGTACAGATGCAGACAGACAGAGGTGTATGTCAGAAGGGTATAGTGGGAGTGCTAGAGAAAGGGGGCCACTCGTCATTTTACAGGTGTTGGCAGTCCTCACTGGGCCATAGACAGACAGGAGAGGATGCAGACCTGGGTGGGGTGGATGTAAGAAAAGGACAAATGTGTGAGTTAATAATACGGTAAGTACAAGGTATGATAATGAGAAGGGATAAAGGGAAAAAGCAAGTGTAGGGTAGACAGACGTTAGGGAAGGGGAGAGAGTGAGAGTGGGCAATGAGAAGATGTTGAGCTGAAACAAGTGAGAGCGTAATAGTGGGTGGTTCTCCCCTCTGCTGGGGCCTCCTCAGGTCAATGAATCTTCCCAAAGGGACGGCCAAGCGAAACACCATCAATTCCAAAACAAAGGGTCGACCCAGCCGCCGCCACACTAACATATGTGGTAGGGCGTTTGTCCGCGTTAACATGTCACACACACTTAATTAGCTGTGTTAACTTGCTCTGCTGTCTGCTCTCACAGGAATGGGTAATATCAGCTTTTAAAAGTCTTTTAAAAAATATCAAAAAAATATAAAAACAAATAGCAGTAGGTAAATGCATCAGGAACCTTTCCAAAACATCACAGAGGAAAAACATAGAAACTTGTTTAGTAGTAGGTTTAAATAGCTGGTTGACTTTATATATAAATATCATATTTTTAACCCATCTTCACTGTCCTCATTTTGCAGTGGGTTGTGAACTTTGTCAGTTTGTGTGTGTTTGGGTCTGTCTTTATTGGGTTGGCAGTAGAGTCATTACCGTGCTGTGTGAAGACTGTGTGCTTCCATGCGTTACAAAGTTTTGCATGCACACGCACACACAGTCATCTGCTTCTCTTACAAGACTCCCTGTGACCCCTGCTGCTCTACCAATGGCAGTGCAATTTAGCCACTTGATGACATGCAGCTTTTGGAAAGCTTTGAGCCCCGATACTTCGGTCTAGGTATGTGTGAGTGTGTGTGTGCAGGCTGTAAGAAATGTACTTAAATGGTCACAAACATCATGAACACTGGCTTCCTATCTCAGAGGGCAGTGAGCTCAGGAAGGGGCCATATACCAGGAGTGCCCTCCCACCTCTTCCAAAACACTGCATTAAATTGGTTGTGTGCATTTGTTCAATTCGGGAGATGGACGAGTTGCTTCACAGTTCTCACCAGGTAGTTGCACAGCAGGTAAAAAATACAATAAAACAAGTTTGTTAGATATTGTTTGTGTGTTGGCTACATTTAACCATAGCATCACATCAGGTCTAAGTAGAGATGGGTCAGGGGTGAAAATGTGTAGAGCTAGGTATGGTGGCATTTGACCATCAGATAACTGTGCAGTTCTTGCACACAGATCTATCATATCTTGCAGTGATGCATCCAAATACCCATGATCCTATTTTCTGGGTAGCTTGTTATGATTAAAATGTGTGATTTTTTTTTCAATCAGCATTCACCATTAATGGCATGCATACTAGCTGATTAGGAAACAGAGGATGTGTGCTCTGCTTGGTATTAATGTTATGAAAGTAATAGAGAAAATGGAGCAGCTACAAACAAGCTCCCAATTTTGTAGCATAATCTATTTAAAGGCAACCTTCTGGTTTATAGGACCATGATCTACACTGTTATTTTCGGCCTAGAGCATTATGGATATAAATGTAATGGAAACAATCTATAAAGTTTCAGAGTCACTAACTCTGTAATTAAAATACTTAGACAGTCAGAATCCTGCATAACTACATACCAGTGATAATGTGCTACATAAATACAGTCTGGACTAGAATTTTGCCACTGTTGATAAACATCAGAAAAGATGATCATAAAATACATTTGTAGTTAACTGGCTCAAGTTGACACTGACACATGAAATAGGAAGAATAGGCCAAATGTGGTGGCAAAAACACAGTGCTACAACAGTAACCCCAACTCAGACCTGTGCTGGTAGGATGGACAACTGTCAACTACAGAGATGAGCTTCAATGTCTCCTGCAATCCTGATCAAGATAAACATTTATTTGACTTTAAAGTTATTGGTTTCTGAGCAATGGTGTTTATGTTATTGTCTGGAATGTTTCGTTTAGCCTACCGAAGTCAAGTTGTGTTGATTTTGCTGTTATTTTCAGTGCAAGGTGATGTGATGACTCTTGGGTTTGAAACGTGCTACCATCTACCATCCATAATTCAGCTCACAAACAGCACGATTGCAAACAGAACTGTGTCGTCATGCCAGCTGCATGTTTGCAGGGATCTATGGAATAAGTTTTTTCTTGGAGTTATCATTTTTTAAGCAACACACAATCAACCTTTTGATTCCCATCCCATAATCCCATGATCGAAGGATCTTTAATCATTTTTGAGAAAACAAAGAATAAATAATATAAATGTCAACCATACACCATAAATGTTTCCAATATGTACAAGATTCTTAATGATTATTCGGTTAGTGGTGTCAGCAACAAAACTAACCAGGCACTGAATTCAACAGAACAGCTACAAACAAATTTGTCAGTGCAATTAACATCTACGGAAATTTACAGACACCCTTGTCCACAACTACTTATAACTGAGGTGAACAGTTAAAACATAAGGCCGTTGCTTAAATTGCTAAAAATGGCAGCACAGCGAGGATTTAAATTCACAACCTTCCAATTAATCTTGAGCCATAAAACATTGAGGCTTCCCTATATAACTGGATAAAATCCACAGGGAGTATATCAAGATATTAGATAAATTCTTATCCATTCTTAAAATCTTGCAACAGTCACTGTTTGTGTTAAAAAGTTATTATCTGAACCCATGTCTTAATACAGTGTTGTATACTACAGTAACGAATAGTAACAAATGTTATAGGAACAACAGGGATCATTCACACTCAACAGCAGACATTGTTTATTGAACAAGAAGCTTGTAATGTTGCAATATTATCCAGAGTACAGCTGGAATCTGGAAGAGGGATGACATAGTTCATGGGCATATGTCCACATATACTGGGAGCTCAAAGCTTAAATTTAAATTTAAGGCTTGAATATTGTTCCGGATTACTTATCTGTGCCTGTCTTTATCAGAGCGCTCAGAAACACCTGTGTTAAAAGTTCTCAGGGGTGAGCTGAGCTCTTTCTAGACTCATGTGATGATGGGCACTGACAGCTAACCCTGTCTGCTACCAAGAGCACGAATCTCTACATACACATGCTGAAGTGAAAACAGGCTGCAGCAGACTTTGAAATGTAGTATAAAACTGAAGCTCAAATGGTTCCTTATTTTACTTGGAAACGTGCATTATTTACATCCAAGCACACAAAGAATACTTTGCTTTATTTGCCCACTAAATATGATGCACATATGCGACTAATAATCTTTTTGATGTGAGATGAAAGCCTCATACTTTTGTATTCCTTAATTGTTATTACGAGTATTTTAAGCAATGAGCCATTACTGACCGACTATGGCTCCTATAAAACCGTGCTCTGGTTTTATGAACGTCTGCCCTGATAGGTTTGGTGCCTCCTGTTCCATTCCGTAAACAGACCTGAGGACATGAAAGAACAAGTCGGTGATGTAAAAGGCCTTTGTGTTGAACAAACTCAGACGGTAGATTAGGATCTACAGTATGTACAGTTTTTATGATCTTGTCAAAGATATACAACACCCCTTAGGGTAAAGTAGTAAATATAATCTCTCCCTCTTATTGTCTAATTTAGGTCTTTGAAGTTCACTAATGTACCTTTTAATAGTTAACTTAAATGGGTATATGTTGTAGCAACCAACCTAGATGTGTTCTGTGTTTTAGGATATAGTTGCATGCAGGGGCAGGTATATAGTGCAGGCTTCTGTTGTGAAAGAAACTGTTGGGAGGATTTCCTAACTAACAATGAAGCAAAACCTGAGATGTACCCTATGTTCGTATTTTAGCTATCAATAAACTTGGAGTTTCACTGAACTATTAAAAGGCATCTGAACTATCAACGTTAGGTCTGGTGATGGATGTCGGTGTGATCAATGTGTGTAGACACAAAATAGTTTAGTAGTTTATTCTATATAATGTAAGAAAAGGTTGTCTTGGGAGTGATGGAGGAGGGAAACGTTTTACCTTTAGATATCACATACTATTACCAGGTGGTAATTCTGATAGAACCCTCTTAATCAACTTACCAATCTATTTTTTTTTCTTTTGTGTTGTACAAATAAATATCAGATATATTCTGCCTGGATGTTAACGAATAAAACATCAGACAGACAGAGAGAAGTATCGCCAAAAGGGATTTGTCCCTGGGAGTGTGAGCTGGAGGGAAGTCTACTCTGCCATTTGCATTTCTGAATTGCTTAGCTGGTCAAGCATGCATTGAGCACTGGGCTAGGCTTCCTTTGAAGAGTGTCATAGTGGCATAAACCTTCTGTACAGGGGGCCTCACTGTTGGACTTTACCCAACAAATATGGATTATGTTAACGTGGACTGAGAATTGAGGAGGATATGCTAATGTGTCCCTGCTGGGATATATGTGTGTGCATTTGTGTCTGTGTGTGATGATGGGTGTGCGTGCAGAGAGGACAAGAGCCTGTGTATGGCAGCACAGCCACTCTTTGGCAGGTCTATCATTCCATCATTAAAGGCCACATTATTACGTACAACCAGGCTTGCATGACAATCACAGGCGGAAAGGCTGGTCCATTGAGAGTAACCCGCTGTGTCCTTCTTGTCATTTTCCCCCCTTTTCTTACTCCTTTCTTTTGTTTGCCACATCCTGAAAGAAAAATGCAAGCTTTACAGGCCAGCTACTGCTCCCCACTTGTCTGCAATTACTTTATTTTGTTTGCAATGTGCTCAGAGATGGTCAGGAATTTGAAATTTGAAAAAGTCTAGCCTCAGGTAGTAACTTTTCTGTATAATCTTTGAAAGCACTTTTCTAGTCATCTCTTGTCCAGTGTTATTGCTCAATTTAGTCTTAACTTAAATTGTTGATGTCTTGAAAATAGCACATGGAAAATATGCCAGAAATATATATAGTTACCTCAAAAGCAATAGTTGTGTCACCAAGCATAAGCTGTCCCCTCTGTATTATTATTGAACTAAGGCATTGGGCTTTGTGCTGGTGAAGCAGTAATATAATGGTGGCTTATGTGAGAGCATTCATTGGGGAACGCTCAGGATTCCTCTGATATAAGGAGTCATAACAGTAGCATTAAGAACAACATCTAAAGGCCTTTAAATATGTTCATGCTCTGTTGGTACAAAACAAAGCAGCACCAAATTGACCTTATGTCATACTGACTGACTTTGCTCTAACAGAGCTTGTTAACATTGTTTCTCTGAGGAACCCTTTCATTAACAAAATCACTTTAAAGGTTTTGGAACACACCAGTGTTTTCTATTTTTATTGTTATTTTTTTTCTTCATTTTTGACACAAAACAAAAAACTGAAGTATTTGCTGTGAAATATTGTTATTTCCTCGCCAGAGGCTATTGTATATTGTAGCAAGTCCTTAAATCTGGAATCTTCAGCTGTAGCTTGAAAACTAACATTCTTAAATAGACATGGTTTTGAAGATAAAAACAGTAATTGACATCCTGTAAAATCCCATGAAGAATTATCATTACAAAAGTGAAGGAAATAAAGGAACTGGGTGATCATATAAACCATCCTCCCAGTGGCTACAGTCCAGAAGAGCCTGGGCATTCTTGGGGGTAAGGGGCGGGGGTCAGACTCTGGTGGAAATGACAGATTTGGAATCGTTGTTAGCCTTCCCTGCACCCTCTTCCAGATTTAAGCTAGCCTCCAGCACATGTGAGTCCTTTCCTTTTACACTTGTACACAAAACATGTAAGGTGAACTCATTGCCCTGAGGCGGTCAGCTAGTTTGGAGAGGCCCAGATGAGGCACATTAAAAAGCCAATGATAAATTTGGCATGACAATTCCAAACTGCGTTGCTTTTGTCTGTAATTAATTCCAGTGGTGCCTGAGGCCCCTCTATCCCCACGACTAGTATGGCCCTAAAAGGACATAGCTTTAACAACATGATTCCAGCCAACCAGTTCTTCTGTGTAATGACTGCATCGTGATAGCATTAAGGCCATACAAAAAGACTGCAATTTATTATTGAGAAGATATTCTCTATGCTTCTAGATATACAAATGGTTCTACTAGAACATTAACGCAAATCAGACTCTATCATCAGTTAACCTTTCAGACATTACTGTTCTAATACTGATCATTTGAAGTAATTACACAGTCACATGAATGCAAGTACATGACACATAATTTGGCTTACTATCATCATTTGCTTTGTAAAGCATGTTAATTTCAGCAAACTAAGCAGTATTTCCTCACAAATACAACATTCAATCCATTTGGGACATTTTGACAAATAAGTATATGGGTCTAACCTTTTATTCCAAATTATCTGCAGCCTCTGCAAAGTTAACTAAGAAGTAGCTTAGCTAATCCAAGCATTTATTGCTGAACACATGGGGCCCACCTCCATCTCTTCAAGCCAAATCGGGTTATTTCACCAGCCTCAGCAGACAGCTCAGGCTGTCCAAAGTTGCAAACTAAAAAGAATGATCTTGCTAATTGTCTTCTGTTAGCGCTACATTTTAATGATGAGCAATTACAGCCCAGTCTAGACCTCATACAGCCTTACTAATGTGGCAACTGCAAAAGGCATCTGTTGTGTGCGGTGTCCATGTGGGACGGGGATTTTAGGATCACCAGGCAGATTTAAGACAGATTATGATGGCACAAAAAACAGCCATCTCTCTGTTTGTTTTTCTAAGACCCTAAAGATTCCTCAGAGACAGAGACCAATAGGTATATAGACACAGTCAGCAAGAAATAGGAAAGCAGTAAAAACGGGATTAAAGTTCTTAGTAGTTTAATTAGCATTAATGCACCTCATTAAATGAAATATAGCTGAGCACAGACATCAAGAGTGTCCCCATGCAAAGCGATTACTCTTAATTTCACCACAGAGACCAAGAAAAATACAGTGGGAGAAGGAAGCATTTATTCTGTGCTGTACTGCTGTCCAGCAGGGGGATCCTGAATACTGCACTACTTGGTGTTACCTTATGGACTCACACGATTACACACAAGAGCTGGTGGCAGCTTCAAGCTCACGACTTGAAGGGTGTGGTGAAAATGACTAGAGGCCGCTGAAGCACCGTCACTCTGCTTAGGACTTGAATGGTACTGTCTTCATACATCAATTCTAGCCAATGTTACACAGCTTTATCGAGTAAGAAAGAAAGGTAATAGAGCAATTATGGTCTAGTTAGAGTCTTTAAACCAAGACTTGTCTGAAGAATTTGTTGAGGAAACATTCTATAATGCAAAGGCTTATAATTATGCACCAACCTCTACGTGCTACTCTGCTCTGACATATTGCTTTCCTAAATGTCAGAAGAGTTGTCCAGTGCCGTTGACCCCGGTGTTGCACTTCTCACAGCCCTGCTGTTGGCAATGTTTTAGCCCTTAACTCTTCTTTTCTCTTTTCCTTTCTCTTCTCGCCTTCCCAACAGGGAATAGCCATTCAGGCATCAGCGATCGTTGACCTGGCTATTGTTGTTTGTGATACTTACTGGTAAACTTTTGCAATCAATACAACATCAGGCGGGGGAGCCCGGGGGAACAGGGAGTTGAAGCAATGCACTTAATCTTGCAGCCGGCTGCTGCTCCCTGCTCTGCTGCTAAACTGGGTAGTTGGCCTAGTTGATGCGGCATTATTGCAGCAGAGGTCAGATGAGAGTTGTCGGCCTCAGCCGCTGATGAATGGTTGTTTTTGATAAAGCTCTGCTTCCGTACAACAAGAGACATTTAATAATGATGGACCATAATGGCACACAAAAAATCCTAGTAGTCTGCAGCAGGGAAAAAAAATTCCCATTCCCTTACTTACTTCTACCTGTCTGTGCTTTTCTCTTTTCAGTGCTTCCTATTTCTCTGTCTAATACCAAATAGCTCTACAGTATGACAGACACAGAAAAGCTTTATTAAAGGCAGGCTTTATTGTTTTGCATCCGTCAACAGAATAACTAAAATACTACTTCATACAGTTGATTAAAAATCATTTTAATGAATGTATTTTATGTGTTTTTATGGGCAAGTGTAGAGGGTAATGCTCTTTCTCTTTTCACTTGAGGCTTTAAGGGCAGTTGAATTTATTAAGTTAATAAAAAGCAAAGTATTCTAGCAATATGATTCTAAACTGAGACAGCAAGTGCATACACATACACATTTAGGCAAGTAGACATGGTCAGGATGGCCTGCTGAAGTTCAAATGGTGATTTAGGTGACTTTGAATGTGGCATGGTTGTTGGTGCTAGAGGGGCTCGACTGATCAGAAACAGCTGATCTACCTGTTTTTTTGTTCACGGCCATCACTGGAATTTACAGGGATTGGATGGAAAATAAGAAATATCCAGCTGGAAGAGAATGACCAGACTCAAGACTCAGACTACGGCAGAAGAGGACCACACCGGGTTCCGCTCTTGTCGACTTTGAATAGGAAACTGAGGCCACAATTCACACAGGTGCACCACAATTGGACAACAGAAGACGAAAAAACTTACCTGGTCTGATTTTTGCTGTGACATTAAAATGATCGGGCCAAAATTTACTTTGGGGCGCCTCAAGCTCCCTGTGCACATGTGGATACACCCTACCTTCTAAATCTCCCAAGTTAAACCTGTTTCCTTCTCCAACCTCATTCCCCCTCCCCCTGTCCAGATGATCAAAGGCCTGCCAGCCTATACCGTCAGCCACTCTCCTGGTTGTGAGGTGTAAAGGGCACGGCCTACAGCATCTGGTCTACTGGGATGACCTGAGGAGGGCTGCTGGATTTGCAGATCTGCCGTCCTGAACCCAGCACTCTTCAAGGCCTTTCACAGGGCACATCTCGACAAACCGGAAAGGTTGATGGGGCAATGCTGGGGATGCACCCTATGAAGGGCTTATTTCACCCTTTCTTATGTTTATCATTGTGTGTCGACGCCCTGCCGTGGATAACCCTCACTCACCGCCACACTGCACTGACATCTCACCACACTGACTCGTCTCACCACTGTAAATAAACTGCACTGTTTGAACTCCCGGCTCTGGTCTTTTGTGTGTATCACTGCACGCTGGTTCTAAACCCAGAGGCTTCACCTCAGTCCATCGTAACAGCAGAAGACATCATGAAAAAAAAATACAAAGGCTTCATCAGAAGATGCAAACCAATAACCAGAAGGAGAAATAGGAAGATCATGCTGGTATTTGCCAAGAAGTACAGAGACAAGCCTCAGAGATTCTGGGACAAAGCTTTATGGACTAATGAGACAAAGATTTACCTTAATGTGATGAAAAGGCTAAAGTTGGAGAAAGAAAGGATCTGTTCATGATCCCAAGCATACAAGATCATCTGTAAAACACAATAGAGGTAATGCCATGTCACAGGATTCTTCATTGATGATGTCACACTTGAAGGCAGTAGTACAAAGAACTCCTAAACATTTTGTCTGTCAAATTAAAGAACGATGCAACCAAACCGAATGGGAAATCCTTCATTATGCAGCAAGATAATGAGCCTAAACACACTGCCGGAAGTACAAAGGGATTCATCAGGGGCAAGAGGTGGAAGGTTTTGGACTGGCTTAGTCAATCTCCAGACCTAAACCCTATAGAGCATGCATTTTACCTGCTAAAGAGGAGACTGAAGGGAGTAGCCCTCCAAAACCAACTGAAAGGCTGCTGTGAAAGCACTAGAATTAAGTTACTCAGTGATGGGGCAACAGTGTGGTTTTACAACCCACTGTGGTTGAAAGGTATATGCCACAACTGCAGATTGTCAAGAAGACTTCATGTATAATGTCCAAATGACTGTGCAAAGTTGGATACTGGGTCTAGAAGAGGCTGATGCCATGACCACCTCACCCTGTTCTGCCACCACAAAGTCAGCACCCTCAGGAAGTAACTGATCCTGATGGGGGCCGTATGGCTTGAATCAGGGCAGGGCCCTTACCCAGCTCATCAGAAGTTTACCAATCACCTGATCTAATCAAATTTCATCTTAGTGCATTACAAGCAGGTTTCATGATGAACTTTTATGACAAGCCTGACAATTCCTGTTGTGCCTGCTACATCTTTAATGCCACTTCTTTAATAATACAGTATTAAAGTATTGCAGTTTGTAAAGACAGTACAGATCATTATTTAGGTATGGACAAAAATACTGTCTTACCTGTCGTGGCTCCAACAATAGCCAGATAATGAACTCATAATGAGCCTCAAAATCATGTCTGTTTTCTAATTCAGAGGTTAAATCAAATCTGAACGAATCAGACTACTTACCTTTAATAGCACTGAATAAGAAGACTATCTAGTATCCTGAAACTAGTTATATGAGTGCTACATTGAAATTAAATGCCATTCTCTCTGGAAATAGGAGAGGATACAATGACAGGTTTGATGGGTACGATGCCTTCGGTGACAGGAATAACAAATTAATTGGGACCATAACACATTCTCTCCAAAGGTGAGGTAAACACAACACGGTGCATATTTTTCAACATCAGTAAAATCTCAATGGCATCTAAAAATAAACCCTGAGACATTGAACAGTTTTAATGGACTTTGACATGTCTGCATTATACTGTCACTCCAGTATAAATGAATCATAACTTTGCTCTGCACCATGGAATTACTGGCATTTTGAGAAAGTAAATTGTGAATATATTGAACAGGCTATGAGTTATGATGCAAGATCACAATAAATGCGTAATGACTTTGGTGGAGCTGCATCCCAGGTTGAGGTGAGAATAAAGAAGGGAAAAGTTGTTACTCCTCTTTTTTATGCAGGGTGAGCTTGTATTCCACTGTCCAAACGTCAAACTGGGGCTTACTGTGCTCACTGGACCTTGGAGAATGACGCTTTCCTAAATGAAGCTGAATTTAATCATATTCTTTTTATTGATTACACACAGTGTGTCTCAAAATGTAAAAAAAAGCAACAACACTAAACCCATGGTTGTTTCCACATATTTGAAGGATGCTTTACACATATAAAGCAGGAACACAGACTTCTTTGTTCTCAGTACAGATCACTGTAAAGTTAGCACAGTTTCTTTTTTAGGTGGCTTTAAATATTGAAAACTTTGAACCTTTTATTCTGATATTGCATTGGTTCCACGTGTGCTGTTTATGATCAGAAATAAAAAGTTAATGTACACGCATGGCGTAATTCAGAGTAAGCTGATTTATGTACTATTTCATCATGCATCCTCAAACAGAGGGGGAAATCCTGAATACATTATTTATCTCTTTAATTTGTTCAAAAGGAGCATGCAATCATTTCTTGCTTGGAACAGATTTAATGCTATTAGTAAGTGATAGAATGTGTGAGGA
The DNA here is from genome assembly GCA_034779995.1 of Parotocinclus haroldoi. Classification (NCBI taxonomy): domain Eukaryota; kingdom Metazoa; phylum Chordata; class Actinopteri; order Siluriformes; family Loricariidae; genus Parotocinclus; species Parotocinclus haroldoi. Next base: position 248,998 of record JAUZST010000831.1, read on the forward strand.
TGCCAGTAAATTAGTTGCAGACATATATGTACATTTACATATAGTGAGGAACAAAAGTCTAAGACCACTAGTAAAAATGTTTGTATTTACCATTTTCGTGATTTTAAAACAAACCAGCATCATATAATCAGCATACCAATTTGAGTTAAATAAACGTTACTAAATAAATGCAGTAAAAGATAAATATTTACATTTATAATTATAATAGTATTTGATATATTATGTTCTCCTTTTTACCTGCACTGAGCTTGCATGGACTCCACAGATTTGTGCAAAATTGAATGATTTTTGGTATCTCAACATGGTTTTTACAAAATTTTACAAAAATGACATCTCGTGATGTTTCTGAACCACTCCTGTTCTTTAGCTTTTTTTTGACTTTCTAAATGCCCATTGAGTTTTAGGTCAGTTCTTGATTTTCACTAGCTTTGAATTAGTTGTTACAAAGTTTGAGGTCTGTTTTGGGTCATGTCTCGTATGAATATGTGTATGAATAAGTATGAATCATTTTCAGAGAAGAAAAAACATTGTCACTAGTTGGCCCAGAATTTTGGCCGTCAAAATTTCGGTTGCATTATTATGGGAATATCGTGATTTCAAACCAAAACTACAGTATATTACAATATATGTTTATTGTACAATCCTGTATTATAGTCCAACTTCTTAGAAAAACAAGAAAAAAAAATCAGAATTAAAAAAAACACTACACAAACCTATGTTTTGATCATGTATGTTGTTCAAAGTGTTAAACACAAATTCAATTAAAACTATCCCCACAGACTGACTCTTGATACTTTACCATACTGAATTAGACACAGAAAACTGTAGTTTGATGTTATGTAGGTTGAGAGAACATTCTTTAATAAAAAAATATGACAATACTAAAAACAATTGTATATGAAAATGGCTTTGCCATCCAGAACACCCTGTAAATTTTAGTCTATCTGAGCTTAGATTATTAAATCTCTCTTGAATCACATCATTGAAAAACTATGCACGCGTTAATAGTGATGATTAATTGCATGTAATTGGTCTGGCTTGGTAAATTTGCCATTAGGGAAATGGTTAACATCTGTTTGTCATTATTTGCAATAAGATCAATGCAACCTTTGGTTATTACAGTAATAACTACATCATTAAACAGATTCATGATAGTTGGAGCTGTGGGCAGGACAATAGCGAAGCAGCAGCACTGGATCCAATTATGTCAGTAAAGAGAAATACAGCTAGATGTTATTTTACTAATGGTTATTTATTGGTGTGGAATAAAATGGTGGTACTAGCAGTGGGGGAGGTGGGGATAAAAAATGAAACCATTAGTGACAGTAGGTGTAGGAGCTGTTGTTGACAACATACACACAGGTAGGTTTGTTATATTTTAAGGAAAATACTTATTTTGCTGGAGTGGTGGAAAAAACATCATGTCACTTCATTATTATCTTGTTTTTATTTGTTTTGTTAGTCTTGAACTGAGCGTAAATTTTCCCACTGTAAATATTACTGCTAAACTATTCAGTTCATTAGCCTTACTTCATTCACTTCACTTCATGTGTAACACACAGTTCTACTTAGTCCATCATTATTTACTGTCCTTTACAGTTATTTACAGTCCTTTACAGTCTCATAATTTACATGAACATCATTTTGTTCCCCTTGCGCGCACAGTCACATGCATGTGTATATTTACAAATTCTCTCTTTCTGCTCTTTAGCTTGTGAAAAGCATAATCCCTGGACTGGCAGGGCAGCAGTGTTGTTTTGCAGTTGTTTTCAGTGTAGTTCATAAATTATAGATGGGCCATGTCGAGGGCCATCACTGCGCTGAGGCCTGTCTGGCCTGACAGCTGTATGATGCCCACTCAGTGCAGCAGATTGGGAGCTCAGAGTTTCATCAATAAATATCAGTTCCGACCCTCACTCTCAGCCTCGTGTCAGCGGTCAAGGTAATGGCTTTTTATTATGGTGAAGGGCAGCACAGTGAGGGGTAGGCTTACGGTAGCTCGTCCATTGCTGGTCCTCAGACAGAGAGACAGATGAGACAAGGGAGAGCAGCGAGGGAGAGGAGGAGGGGAAGCAAAAGTTAAATGTCTGAAGCCCAGACTAAGTGAAGTCTTGGGAAATGGATGTAAGAAAGAGTGGACGAGGGCCATTTAGACACCCTACGTTTTCTGAGCTGTTTTTATGGGATGAAAAAAAAATATCCTGTCTTCCAGAAGTGTGTTGTGTAGCATATTACGCTAATATGGTCCAAACCATATGCTCTTCCTTTTTATGCTGTAATAGTGTATTCATATGTTTCTGAGTGGTAATACTGGTATGTGAAACAGAATGCAGAGTTGCTCTGGAGAAATCTCAATCAGATACATTTTCCCCTGACATGTGCGGAATAATAGTTTTTATCTCAAATGGCAGAACAACATTTGTCTAAAGTTCATTCATCAGAATGCTGCATATTTTGAAAAGGGTAAAAGTGCAGTCAGAGGAGCACAAAGGCTAGATACTATAGATTACTCCTATCCCCCTGCCAGATATAAAATGGATAATTACATATTTGTGGTGGAGACTGAGCAGTGAAAAAAATCAATAGACCTTTTTTTCAGATGACACTTCATTAGGGAAGAGAAATCTGGCAACTGTGAGGAAGAGCAGTGCAATTAAACACTGCTGCTAGCTCACAGGCTGCTACATCTCCATATTATCATCCGGTTTATCTGAAATAGTGGTTGCACTTGACGTGTAATTGGGAAGCATTGATTATGCACTTTTATGTGTACACTGTTGCAAATCATTATGGAGAGAAGGAATAGTTAGTTAGCCTCTCTAATGAAGCACTAATTGCCCTAAGTAGGTTAAGATGTTAGTCAAAGTCTCAGATCAAAGTAAAGCTATTGCTTCACTAATCACTGTCAGCAAAGATGCTTACACACATACATCCCTTCTTAGATCCTTGAACAGACTTTTACGTTATGGGTGGCAGTGGATTTTCAAGTGAAAAGTCTATCTATTAATTGCACACAGTATGTTGTCCATTATCAGCACGTCATTCTTTTTAAGGAGAAGGAGCAAACCGACAGTACAGCTATTCTAATGCTCAAAACATAGAAACTGGTTTAAATTTTTGAATATCAAATAATGTCTATTAGCTCCCAAAGTATGTAGATTTTATTTAACCTTATTTTAAGTGTAACAGCATTTAATTGCCCGTTTAATTTGTATTAATCTGTGTTACCAAAACTGTCTATTTGCATTATAGCTTAGGGTTTATAGTCACCAAAAAAGTCAGCATGTTTATTCATAATGAGGGCGCTTTTAGATTTGTGTTCACTAAATGAGCAAAGTACATTCTTCCAACCAGAGTCAAAATTTGTGGTTCTTAAAGTTTTGAGCTCATCAATCAGCATCTACCATCTGCTCATTTCATCTGGGATGTGTGTAAAGATATATGCACATATGTATTTATGAATTTTATAGGAATCTGATCATTGGGAATGCTGTCAAAAATGCGATAGACGGGCAAGTGTTTTTACATTTTATGTTTTATATTTAAAATTATTATATTTCATTTATAATGGTGCTTACAATAACTATAAACATCTTTAAGTATAAAGATACTTCAACAATTTTGGGAAAACACGCAGGCTGTTTAAGTTCAGGAAATTCCAAATTGTACTTATTTCAAATTGTTGCTTGTTATATCTGATTCTACCAGAATTACTGTATAATTTGTGTCATTTAGCAGTCACTGTACAGCTATACAGTTACAACTATACAGTTGTACAATCCCAGCAATTGTGGGTTAAAGGTCTTTCTCCAGGACCCAGCAGTGGCAGCTTGCAGAGGTTGGATTTGAGTCCAGTACTTTAACTGCTAGGCTACCACATACAACAAATATAAGGTCTGGACTATTATGACTGGTCAACAAAATAAAGAGCTTTAAGATTTTATGAAGTATGTTGTACTTTAATATATGTATTAATCATCAACCAACATACAAGAGAGGCTGCTTTCTGATTTATGTGAGGTAAGATGTATAAGGAGTCCAAGTTTAATCCAAATTACACGGATTCAATGTGGGTGATGCGACAAATATCAACGCATGCTTTAACAGTGATAAAGTTGGACTTACTTCATAGACACCATGGATATACTTCTTATATTACTTTGTTTTATTCTTAATTCTGAAATCATTCCAGCCTTGTACCTACATTCACCCAGTACCCTTTCCAGTTTATTATTTTTTTGCCTCATCTGACCACAACATGTGAAAGCCCTTCCAGGTCGGTTGTTTTTCCTCAAGGTTAAGCTTTAAGGTGGTAATTGCTCTTTTCTATGTTGATAAGGAGTCAAGCTTGGTGTTTTCACAGTTCTGCACAACAGTTGTTGACCTTAGAGTATACACAGCATGTTTTATCCCCGTATCTCAGATTACAGGGATGGCCTGATCTAGGCATAGTTCATTTCTTGTTTATGGAGTATTGTATATAGTGGATATATAAGTGAGTTGTGTATATATTTAACTGTGTACACTGTATCGGAAATTAGGGGATATTTTATCATGGAATATTACATTTTGAAAATAAATCTGAATTTGTAAGCAGTATATTTTCAACAGTATATTAACTCTTACCTGTTTCAAATTCTCCTACTTATTTGGAGCTTAATTCAATGCATGACTGTGGAATCTGAGTCACATTGCCTTCAGATAATAATGATCTCTTGCCAGTGGACACAATGAATACCTTTCTAAATCAATATTGTGCACCTGCGTTCATTATGATTTGCCAGAGTTCACTGGCTTTGATTTATGATCTGAATATTTGTTTTGGTTTGGGTGTACAGAAAAATCATTACGTTCAGACATTGTCATTTTATACCAAAAGTGCTTGAATGTCTCCAAATCCAAGAATGTTGATAGCAGTGTTAATTACTAGTTGTTAATTAGTCCTGCTTTTCACGATGCCAGGTTAATTAAGAAGTTGAGCTAGCTATTCCAATAAAGACAATCATTCACAATCATACAAATTTTAAGTTAGTATTTGTGAGCAATCAGCAATTGCATGATCTGATAGCATTTGATCGCCTATTTTTGGCCGCATTTGTGAGCATGTTGAGTATTAGATAGTCTGAGCTGGTTCTATTATTTATGGTGATTTTCATAAAAAGTTTTATCTGCATACACTGTATAGGCAACATATGCTATAGCTTTGAGCACTGTGCTGGGTTATAGTGAAGGGATCCAACAGGAATGTACTAGTAATGGAGTCTATTCCTTTCTTAGTATGTCAAAAAATCTCCCAGCTTTACACTGGCATCAGGGGAGGAAGCCAAGTGCTGTTAGCTGTCATTGCACATGAAAGGATTAATGTCAACCTATAAGAAGGGGAGGGGGGATGCCTTACTCTTATTTATTCTGTTTCATTCTCATTTCTGCAGCTCTGTGAGTCAGAGTGTCTAATGTCGGGTCTAATTTGTAGCGCTTTAAATTCCAGACTTAGAATCTTTACATATCTCTGGAGCTCTCAGCTCCTCAGTGCTCCCCCCACCCGAAGCCTGGCTTCTACTCAGAATCCCCCTAAACCCTCCAATTTAAGATGTGGAGCAGAGTGAAGATTTACATGAGTTTGTACTTGAGTGACTCCGAGTCAAGAAGCAGCAGCTCCATCCACACTAAACACTCTCACTATAATTACACCTCGCTCAAACCAGATCCAAACCCAAGCAGCACACCTTGATAGATAGATAGATAGATAGATAGAGAGAGAGAGAGAGAGAGAGAGAGAGATAGAGAGAGATGGAAAGACTTACAGTATTCCCCAATGCTGATTCTGAGTCCTTCTTGTTCAGGATATGTAATTGGCTCTGTGTTTTCTACTGGCTGCTAATAAGGAGCTTACTTTGTCTCCCTCCAGACTTGACCCACCACATTTTTTGGTTTTATGAATTTTACAAGGAGATTTTAATAGACACTTTGGGCTATGCAAAGCACAGGCTGAGAACGTGGCATAATGGAGTAGGCAGAGCTGAGAGGATGCTTATCATTGCGGACAGGTCTTATAACTTTCATTAGGACTAGCAGAGGACAGCAGGGCAAGCAAATCACAGAGGGACACGAGGGAATATTAACCTGTGCTCTCTAACTAACTATAATTGTTTAGCAGTGAGGTTGTGTGCCAGGCCCAGCCTCATTAACCAGGCAGCCAAATCATGGCCTGGCTGATAGCAGCAGCAGTGCTTGTTAACAGAGAGACGGAAAGGATGCGGAACACAGCAAGGGTCAGGGCACAGGGCAGCTCTCCTCTGGGTTAATACACAATAGATCTGCTCTGACTGGGACAAGAGAACTAAACCATAGACACTCAGGTATCCAGGTAACTGAGTAATCACAATTTCAACCTAACAGTAGGGTGAAAGAAAGGTTAGAGGATGCAAGTGGGTCACTGAAAGGTGATAGTATCAGCTAATACTGAAGTGGTTCTGTTTGATTGGCCTCACATCTCTGTCTCAAAAGTACAACAGTGCCATATTAGCTGTCTAGGAAAGACTGGACCTTTGATTTGCTATTGTAATTGGGTGTTTCTGGTGTGCCAGATAAGGAGATGTACATTTCATTCGGACCACCCGTCCCCCCCACCTTCCCATCTCTTGCTCAAGGGTTCTCATTTGAAAAAAGTAAAATGACAGTCTCTTATGCAGGGTCGCTCAGATGTGACGAATGAAAAATTTAAACCCACTCCCTGACCCATGGCCGACCCACACTGTCTATCCCATCATTAAAATACTTCAAGCTACTACTGCCCATTCGACTTGCCATTATGCGAAATCTTTTAAGTGATTTTAGCGCTGACACGCTCTCGCCACTCTTTTGCCATCAAAGTCATTTCTCCCTATAATTTCTTACAAAAGAGAAGCTGTAGTTCATTTGTGGTGTTTCTCCGGGAACAACAGCAAAAATGAAGTTGAAGAGAGCAACAGGAATGGTAAGAACCAAGCTCTCCATAGAGGTTGAGTGGATATAAGTCAGTTGTTTCAGTAGCTAATGACATAACAATGGCAGCACTTGGCATGAATGGTGAGGATAACGAGAAGAGAAGCAGGGAGGCACTTTGTCTCTCTCATATTAATCCCTTCTTCTTTCATGAATCGCTCCATGTCCATTGCTCTGTTTTTCCTCACCACTGAGCCCTTCTAAAGCAGGGTTTACTTCATCACAGAGCAAAAACAGCATGGAACTCTAAATCCACCATGTTTATTTTCTCTTTGCTGTTTGCATCCTCTTCTGCTGTGCTTTTGTGCTACCGGGTGATTCTCTCATCTGCGGCTTGTTGGAGAGAAACAAAGCAACACTAAGAGGGTTGCACTGTGCATGGGTGTCAGCTTGTCAGTAATCTGACAGCTATGGTAACTGCCCTGTAATCTGGCCGGCTGCAGCCCAGCTCAGTGAATGACAGCTGAGGGCCACACTCAGTCTGCCTGCTGCAGTCACCAGCACTCCATTAAAGCAGACAAGCCCAGTGCCCTTCACACAGAGATCAGAGAGCAACATGGCCTACCCTGCTGTAGCCAGGTGGAAAATAGATGCATCTATGGTATTGAGAGTATAGCTGTTTTTCAATTCTCATGTTATGATTTAATACTTCAATACTACGATACTAAAGTATTAAGCAAAGCTCATAGGACATTAAATTAGCTAGGTTCACCAATACCAGTGTGTAATTACTCAATGTCAGTGGGTTGTGCACATGAGGAAGTGCAAAAAACTGGACTGTCAGTTGTTGTCCAGACTGAGGTAAAATGTGTTAGAAGAAGGACATAACACTATGGCAAATGGATGGTGATATAAGTGATCTGGTTAAATGAGGTAATAAGATTTATGGAGCATTTGGATTGGCAAGCAAAAACAGCTAAACCTCAATTCCTGTTGAAAACTTTTATATTACTTTGAAAAAGCAAGTAAAATAGGCACACTACATACTACATATACATACTACACACCCATACATATAGATATAAATCATGATTTCTCTTGTTACTAAAGGGAATAGAGCTACATCCCGTCATTAGAGACAAAAATGCAGCATTAGCAATACTGGACAGACAACATATTACTGGATAGTGTATTGCTACTAAATTTCCAGTCTGCCTTAAAGAAGTGTTCATTTGAACATGCATACCAAAAACTCTAAAATGCTGTACTGTACATTTAGAAGTTATTTAATGTTTGTCAAGCCAATGAAAGGCACAGCCATTTTGAAATAGTTTGGTGTCATCAATAACAATGTAGTCAACAGTAACAAATGTGTTGCTCAAAACTGATCTGATAATGTTGAGCAGCATATTTCAAACAGATACATATAGCACCATTTTACAGGCATGTAATGATATTGTTGATTAGTGGACCCAAAAATTTCAATCTTGGATTTATACTCTTTTCCTCTTATCTTCATCCCAGTCTTTGTGAGCTACAGCATATTGTAGCCTTTTCACCCTGTTCCCATTCTGGAAATTTTTTTTCTTGGCTGCCATCCTTACGAAAAGACCATTCGTGATCAAGCTTCTTTGGACTCTAAAAGGGTCAACTTGGAATCCCGGTGAAGCTTCCAGATGCTGCTATTGCTGAACTATAAAGGGGAGGTCAGACTAAATACTTGCCACTGTAATCAATAAAAACTCTTTTTATATATTTTTTAGTTAATACATACAAATTTTCTTTACTTTCTATGCTCACTCGACAATTTTTTAAACAATGGAATAAGACTTTGCAGAGTATTATATGTTGTGGGTTTAATCCTATGAATGCCTGACACAGTAATGGTAAGCCTATCATCATTATTACACATCCCACCATACTTCAAAATAATGTAGCTAAGCCAAGCTAAGGCAGTAAAGGAATTAATGCTTTACCATGTGGTCACTCTGTCTGGCACATCTTTTTTTGCTGTGCTGTTTAGTACAGCCAGATATACATAATTGCTACTGATTTTTTTTCAGTGTTTAGAATTTGGGGTGATAATTTGCACTGGCAGGTCATATTGTTGTAAGACATTCATTAGGATACACATCCAACACACAGAGAGCAAACGAGAGCCAGTGGCAGTGCTTATGTTGGGAAGAACACCCAACCTAGCCAAAGCTGTAATGACACTGTCAACAGCCCACATAATAGAACAAGTTTACATAAATTAGACCTCAGTGCTGCTAGGCTAGCAGACATGGAGCCTGGGCTGTGTGAGCTGTAAGGATAAGAAGTAAAACCTTTAGATCATGTTGCTTTTAGGCCCATAATCTGTGTATGTTCTTCCTTCCATAAGTCTCCTCTCAACTCTTCTTCCTAGGTGAACTCTGCATAGGTGACTTGTTGTGTTTGAACCGTTAGCACCTAATCAAATCCTCACCATAGTTATTGCATCATATTGAATTAATTTTTACAAATCAAAATAATATCTGAGATGTTACTACACAGTTACTAATGTTTACCGTTACTTTTCTTTTGGGATTCCAAAAATATTTAATTGTTGTCCCCAGTATCGCCATCTTTTGAATGTGCAACCGAGTCGACTCTTTTAAGTGAACATTGGGAGCTCGCTCCTGTTAGAGTTATAATTTATTTTATAACTCAGCCTGGAGCCAGCTCCCATTGTTCACTTAAAGCCTTTTGGCAACCGAAAGAGTCGACTCACTAAAAATCACTCCTTTTGAACTTCTCCCGCTATCTGATCCTGCCACGCCCACTCATGCAAGCACTCACACAGACCTGACAAAGATCTACGCTGATTTTGGCCGTTGCTCACAATGTATATAAAGGCTTTAATATAATTTATTAGATATAATAGCTATAATGTTCAAAATGATGCCCTGGAATATACTCAAACCATTCAGGCATGGGCCCTGGTAAAATGGTATTTTGGCACTCCTGACTCCAGGTTTGAGCACTAAGATAGTATAATCTTGTGGAAATCCTGACAAGGAATTTATTTGGCTATTAAGGCAAGTTGCTTAAGGCATGTGTTTATGTAATATGTGGTTGAAAACATTAAAATTAGCACATATGGTAATTAGTCCATACACTGTATATCGTTTCTATGTACTATATAGCTTGTGCATAATTGCATTTTGTATTTCATATGATTCAGTTTATTAATTGATCAGGACCATTAAAAGCCTATGGAGAGTGCTTTGTTTTCAGTTTGCATCTTCTCTGTTCGTCTGCATGCAGGCCCATAGAGCTGTAATGAGACAGATAATTGGGGAGATTTTTTCCCAGTGGCTAGTTAATTGCTTGCCACCAGTGTCTCAGCAAAGGTTAAACTTAAAGTTGCATGTCACCAATTACAATTCCAGCTGGATCCGTTCATCTGGAAATATTTATGGTCAGTGTTTGCGTGACAAACGACAGGGGCAAACGTGAACGCTTTACAGATTCGCACTTTATATTCTTTCATTTTCCCTCCCTCACCTTTTATCTGGCTCCTTTATTTTTTTGTTCATTTTCATTTTTCTCTCCATGCATAATCCTCTCTTTTTTGAAAAGTGAAATCGATGTTTGCATAATCAAACTCATGTTGACAGCACTCATATCAGTGCAGAGGAAGAGAAAGAGAGAAAAGGGAGAAAGAAAAGGGAAGATGAGAGAAAAGGCAGTGAAGGGATGAATGCATTACCATGCATTCAGTCTGTCTGGCACATAACAAAGCCGTGTGTGTGTGTGTGTGTGTGTGTGTGTGTGTGTGTGTGTGTGTGGGTGTGTGTGTTAAGCGTGTAGATTAGGTCAACTTTTTACCTCCTCTGAGCTCTCTGCCTGTAAATGACGAGTTTTGATGTGAAACAAGCAACATGTCAGAGGGAGTTGAGAGATGTAGGCCTACTCTGCCATGTCTCTGTGACAGGGCTGTGAATATTTGGGCCATTAGGGGCTTATTAGCGAGTAAATGGCCAGATGGTTCAGCCATGCGCGAGAGATGGACAGAGCTGCCTGCTACTAATCAGCCCTGTCTGTAGCCCCACTGTCAAACCGCACCACGCCGTAACCCATGGCAACTGAATAAAAGTTAACATTAGCAAGTCAATTTGCACTAGAGAGGCCGTAAACAGTCATGTGAAGGGCTGTACACTTAAAGGAAAAGAGTCAGAGAGAATCAGAGCAATCAAATATGCTTTCAAAGATCCAGAACCTATTTCATTCTCTGTACTAACGTCCCGCTCTGCTTTGTTGTCTCCTGTGAGAATGGACATTTTGCCTTCAGCTACAGTGCTATTAAACAAGCAGGTGTCGTATTTTTATTGACAAGCTTCACTCAGCGGCCACTTTATGAGGTACAATTGTTCAAGTTCTCGTTAACTGAAATAGCTAATCATCATCCAGTCACGTGGCTGTCAGCCAATACATTTAGGCACGGCTGAAGTTTAAACCAAGCATCAGAATGGAAAATATGATAAATAATAATAATAAATAAAAATAATAAATAAATAAATGACTTTGAACATGGCATGGTGGTTGGTGCTAGACGGGTTGGGCTGCGTATTTCAGAAGCTGTTGATCTACAGGAATTCCCATGCATAGTTATTTCCAAAGTTCACAGTGAATGGTCAAAAAATATCTAGTGAGTGTCAGCTCTTTGGGCAAAAACGTCATTTTGATGAAACTTTTTTTTCGAGCTGCTAGAGAGACAACAGTGACTCAAATAATCAATATTACAACGAGGTGTGCAGGAGAATTGATGAATGCACAGCCTACAAACTGCACAGGGTTATCAAAATACTCTCAATTTCTTGAGACTTTCAGATGGTCAGGTCCGAAATTGGTGAATCCATTATAACTGGTGCTAATAGTTTAGGCTGGTGGTGGTGGTGTAATGGTGTGGCATATACTGTGTTCTCTCGCCACTTTGGTGGACTCAGTGCAGCGCAGGTTTTCAAAGAATATTAAAGGAAAAAATATATTGCGGATTATTGCTGTTTCGCGGGTTTTTGGCGGAACTCGATATGCACATGTGCAGTACGTGTGGTATAGTTAACGTATACATATGTATTAGATGAAATTTTACATTTAAAAAATCACAAAACGTATAAAAATATATTTAAAATATTAATTCTAACAATAAAGGAATGTTATAAATCATAAAATATAACGATTTACAGTAAATAGCGTATTTACGAGAAGTAAGACTAGAGGGTCACCCACCTGAGTCGCTACTTGCCGACATGACAAGTTTTTTCTGCGGTGTTGTGTTCGCTGTTAGTGCAAGTTTCATTATAGACTGAATTCATATAAGCCCTACGATGCCAACTAAACGTTCTGCAAGTTCTACGGCTAAAACAGTGTATAAATAAATAAATATAGCGTCCCTACTTCGTGGATTTTCATTTATTGCGGGTGGTCCTGGAACGTAAACTCCGCCATAAACGAGGGAACACTGTATATTCTTAACACACTTTAGGCTCCTTAATAACAGTTGAACATTGTTAACACAATAACCTACCTGACTATTATTGCTGTCTATGTCCATCAATTTATGGCCACAGTGTATCCATCTCCTGATGGCTAACAGTCAGGTTGCATTATGTGCATTATGTCACAAAGCTCAAATCATCTCAAATTGATTTCTTGAACATGGCAAAGAGTTCACTATATTCAGATGGCCTCCACAGTCACCAGATCTGAATTCAGTAGAGCACATTTGGAATGTGGTGGAATGAGAGATTTGCATCATGGATGTGCAGTTGACAAATGAACACCAACTGTGTGATACTACCATGTCAATATAATCAGTATATCTTATCCAGGATGTCACATGTTGGGATTTAGTACTGTTAGGGCCATTATCTATCCCTTTCATACCATGTCGGAATCTGTATTTTGGATCTGTTGCTGATAACAGTCTGAATATTATTTTTAGTCTTTGGTCAAAAGCACGCAGTGTTCATTTCTTCAAAAACAGATCTGGAATACTAATTCCTCTGATCAAAAAACACATTTCCACTGTGTGATGGTCCATCCCAAATGCCCCTAACCCAGATAATTAGATGGTGTTTCTGGACATTGGTAACATTACACTTCTTTTGTGGACAGTTAAGATTTAAGTGACATTTGTGAATATCAACTATTGATGAATAACAGTTTTTGAGTAAGTGTCCTCCCACAATCCAAATATTTGGGTTAATTATTAAACTAAATTTTCTTGACCTCAGTATATATATATATAACAAAAGCAGTACAGTATAACTAAAATAATATACCTAATATTGTATAATATTGTAAGGAATTGGCTCAAAAAGACCTCAGAAGATGTTCGGTGTGTGGTATCTGCCACAATACATTAGATGCATTCCCTGTAAGTCTTCCATCTTGAACTCTTTGTGATGTTCCTCAATCAATTGCAATGTGGCATTGAATAGTATGCTGCTGAAAGAAGCCATTGCGATTAAGGAATACCATTGCCATGAATTGGTAGGCTGCAACAATGTGTAGTTAGGTTGTACAGAGAATCACACTGCCAGAGTTTTAACTTCACCTGTCAATGGTTTTAATGTTATGGCTGATCAGTAAACTGTATTTATATAGTATGTACAACAATCACCATAATATTCAAACCACTGACATATAACTAACTCTGATAGACTCATTACAGAGGAACCTGTGTGATCTATTAGGTAGCAAGTGAAAAATTCTGAATAGTTCTAGTAGTTCATGAGTTGGAAACAGGGTAAATGGGTACTTGTAAGGATCTGTGTGACTTTCTCAAATTTGTAGTGGCTAGACAATGAGGTCAGAGCACCTCCAAATGACAGGTCGTGCGGTGTGTTCCCAGTACACAATGGTTAATACCTACCAAAAGTGGTCACAGCAATGACAGTAACTAAATCAATGAGAGGCTCAGGGCCGCCCACAGTGGTGCTTGAAAGTTTATAAACCTTTTCAAATTGTATCTATTACTGCATAAATATGACTTAGGGAATGTCTAAGGAACTGAATGCCTCTCTCGCAGTGACTAATGTTAAGTCTCAGTTCATTCTAAATGCACCCTAATTGGAACACTGAACAACAAGCAAAATGAAAATGAAATTAATTATAAAATTTAAAAATTACAAAATCAAACAATTCATTCTAATGGGAGTCACAATGGCACAAGTTGTTAGTGCTGTCATCTCACAGCTCCAGCAATCCCATTTAGTTTCCTGGTTCAGACCTTCTGTGTGAAATTGGCATGTTCTCCCTGTGTTCACATGAGTTTTCTCTGTGTACTGTATTCAGGGCACGGATATAAAGAGGGTTGTCACATGAAGGGTAAGGGTACCCTTTGTTCACAAAACAGAGCCACATCTAATATTCAGATCAGATCCAATGGAGCAACCCCTAACAGGAGCAACCAAAAGAAGAAGCTATGAATTTAAAAGTCAAGCAATGTTATAAATGTTTAATATTTTTCATTTACTTTGGAGTTAATAAAAAAGGACAAATCTAGAAGGATTGTGTTACATTGTATTAAATTGTGTAAGTTTGTATTATCATTATTTTTATATTTCAATTGTAACAATAAACAAGTCTAATGTTGTAGCTTGCCCTAAAACAATAGTGTATATTTAAACAAACTTTTTCGTAAAATCATAACCTAAAATACTTGCATTTATAAATTGTTTTGTTTTCATGTCTCATCATTGAAATAATAATGAAATATTTTTTAATAAAACTTAGCTTAGATGCTATGCAGGTTACTCAGAGCCAGTAAGTCCCATAGGCGGTGCAGGCAAATGCTAGGGAAGCCGTCCATCCATAGGGGCAACTGAAAACACTAAATATATGATATACTTTTTTTCATCTGTTAATATAAAAAACAAGCAACGCCAATAACACCATAACTTCACAGTTAAAAAATGTTAGCCCTAATCAAAAGAATTTATGTTACATGCATGCATCGTGCGTCATCCTCCTATTACTAATACTTAATTAATACTTAATTGATAATACTATTAATATATAAATATATACTAATAATATTATTAATTAATAATACCCTCTTGCTTTAGACTGTCTACCTGTGGGGAAGAGGCAACTGGAAATAGTGAGTAACAAGCCGAATTAGAAGAATCAGAATCTTGATATGAGAGAAGTTCTAACTAAATACAGTTTTTGCCTAAATGCAAGCTAGGTGTAATTTACTCGTGCTGTTTGTGTATAGACTGTGGTAGGTGCTATTATTAGCATTGCACAGTAAATTTTTAGAATGAATACGTTGTAACACACAGAGAATACTTAACAGAGAAAACTTCTCTGTTCTCTTTATATGCAATTTTGAAATATTTGAACCCTACTCCTGCGCATTCTGGGCCACCAAAAGGCAACTTAACACCCTTCCAGTGAAACCGCCTTGCACATATTCCTGTTCCCTCCACCTTAGTACATCCAAGTGAAAAAGCCTCAAATACTTTTTTTCCTTCCAGCTCAGAACATCCACTTGAACCAACATCGGACAGCTGGAAAAGACTCCCCCCAATAGATCTTGCTGACTGGCCACTTGATCTGACTGATAAGGTAAGAACATAGTTTGCTCTCAGAGGACCATATCAAATCAAGGACAGATTCACATTTCGTCAGCATGACTATTTCAAGAGTGTATTAGTCAGTGGAGAAAAAATCGAAAGTTGGCTAATGAACTTAAAAAAGAATGATACTTTATACTGTTTCTGCTGAAAAATCTTTTCTCAGAGAGATTACCAATTGAATAGAGAAGGGCTAAGACATTGGAAAAATGTGTCCACCATCCCATACCCCTGAAGACAGCCAGGAGCACAGTACACACATGGTGACATGGAAAGAATTAGATTGGTGGCAATAATTCAGTCCTTAGCTGAACGTAACATGGCTTTAAGGGGGTCCACAGACATATTAAACAGACCAGACAATGGCAATTTTCTAAAATTAAGGAATGCCATGGGTTATCTTTTGGCAGAGGAATCAACAGGAGGAAGTTTATCATATCTTATCTTCAATAGACTGGAGGAGCTTAACATCTAATTTGAGGACTGAAGAGGATATTCCTATGACAATGGTGCCAATTTGAAGGGAAAGTACAAAGGTGTTCAGGCTAGGCTGCTTCAGCAGAAATCACGAGCCTTCTTTGTCCCACATCGTGCCCACACTTTGAGTCTGGTTGTATCGGATACTGCTAAGAGCTCACCAGATGCCCCTGGTGACTCTTCTCAGCCTCCTACATAGATGGTTAATCCTTTTGAAACATGTCAAAAACACAATGACACTAAGGTCAAAGACAATGTGGGAAATTAGGATAAAAATTTAGGATAAAAAGCTGGCAAAAATTTACTCCAATATGAGAATCTTTGCCGCTCTTTCTGTTACAGTGGCTGCTGCTGAAAGGAGCATCTCTAAACTCAAACTCATTAAAACATACCTGAGATTTACTATGGTCCAAGAACGTGTCAGACTTTCTATCATTATCAAAAATCCTGAGATCTCACAGCAGCTTTCCAATGATGATGTGATAAATGAGTTTGCTGTACAAAACTCAAGGCGAGGCTGTAAAACAATGCTGCAATAGTTGCATTAGTGGTTGTTGTTTTTTTTTGCAATGCTTTTATTGATATTATTTATAAAATATTTGTATTTCTTCACTGGTTAATCTTATACAGTATTAATACAGTGATATCAATATGGTTTGCGCAATACCTCATTTATAGTGTTGTATTTATAATTTATTTAATTTCACGTGTTTCATTAATACTGTTTTCTTGTTTGATGCTGTTTCTGCTTCTAAAACAAAGAAACCTTTAACAATATAAATCTCTACAGTGTCCTTGTGAGTGTATAAACACAATGCATGATGCAAGGGGCACCAAGCAAAATCTTGCCCAGGGCACCACATTGGTCAGGGCCGGTGCTGAGGCTACTTAAACATTCTGTTCTTGTTTATTTATCATTCAACATATACAGCGTGTTATTAAAGTTACACTAAAGTATTGGAAGCTTTCTTTGATTTTATTGTGTCTAAATGATATGAAGCATGTCCATATCTCCTGACTTTGCCCTCAGTGTTGTCCTTCTTATTAACGGATATATTCCATCCCTCTGTCTGAGGTGTTTTCATTATTTTAACCCCATCCATCTCCTCTTGCTCATCTCTCCATCCTCCACACAGGAGGTAACAAACTAAAGTTCAGACACAACGTCTGTTTGTTAAAATGTAATTGGTTGTGTGTGTGTGTGTGTGTGTATGTGTGTGTGTGTGTGATGGACAATGAGAGTGAGAAGTTGAGACAGCTCTAAGCATCTGTATATGTACGTATGAAAATCTGCCTTATGAATGTGGAGTAAACACACATGGGTTCTGTAATTGTGTTTTTTTTTTTTTGATGACCACATCTGAGCCTGTTTGCTACAGTTAGATATGGCTCTAATTCTGATTGGTTAGGAGTCTGTTCATGCACAATAAGTGAACACTGCTTTAGAGTCATTGAATGGAAGAGTTCCATTTCATTGCATAAAATGCATCTTTAAAGCCTTGACTATTATGAAAGTGCTTTATAAATACCTCATTGGCCTACATATTGATTTACAACCTTGAATAATGTAGAGCAGAAATGTCTGAGAAATGTTTAATTAGTATGCCCTGTTTTCATTATGATCTTTATATGGTGTTGGAACAATTCCTTGATTAGATTAACCTAACATAAATTACATTGACTTCTCAATGTTGGTCTAATTTTGCTTTTTATAAATAACTGCATTTGAATAATTTATGCACGTAGATGGTGTTTTAGCCCATTTCTTCCTCTCCACAGCCGCTTCAGTGCTGAGACATAAATAAAGTGTGCGTTATGTAGGGGGGAACAGTAGGATGCCATGTTATTGTCCCAGCCCCCATTACACTGAATACAGCGCATTGTTATTATTTGTCATCATATGCTAATTATGCATCATTAATGTGAGGCCCTAATGGCCTCTGGAGTGTGTGTTTCAGTGTGTGTGTTTGCGTGAACAAAGAATGCAATCTACAGGGAGAGGGAAAAACACATGCTAATGAAGCAGAGATATTTTATCTTACAGATTAAAAGCCAGGGAGATCACAACCCTCAGAATAGGCCCTCTGACATCTGTAATAGTTGTAGACAACAAGCTCTGTTACTATTATGCAGAGAGTGCATGATAATGTCAGCTTGGTTGCATTATGCTTATGTGCGTTTTGTTTGTGTGTGTGTGTGTGTGTGTGTGTGTGTGTGTGTATGGGGGAGTGTAAGCAAGGTTTGTGAGTATATACAGGGGTATGTGGGTAAGGGGTGTTTTGTTTATATCTATATGCATGTTTATTTGGTTTTACCTAAGCATTCAGTTAAGAAAAAAAAGACACTCAGGTAATAGTGCTCATCCAAATACCTACTTCAAAAAGAGTGAGAAAGTTATGCACTTCCCCACCACACAGCAGCTAGACCAATGAACGGTGGAGAAAATCACTTCAAGAACTTACATTCAAGTCTTTCACATGGTAATTTAAACAGTAGTATGTACCAATATGGCAATCCAGATACCATGATAACTAAAGGTAAATAAGGGAATTTCATGCATTAACCTTCCCCTTCATCAACTTTCAATCTGAAAATGTGTGCTACTGCTATTTTTTATTATAGGCACAGGTCAGTATGTCTGTATTTGATAACATTACATGGACATTTTAAGAACAAATGACACAGCTTTGCAAATGTACCAGCTGGATGTTTTTTGTTTGTTAGTTTGTTTTTGACTATATGTTTTAGTGATCTGGGCATACTTAGTCTAATTATGTATGGGACACACTACAAATTGTAAAAATTGTAAAAAATTGGTTTTATATTTATTTTTGTATAAATAAAAAATACTGTATAAAAAGTACTGGTTTGCGATAATGCTATACTGTTAAATATTATGAAAGCACCAAAAGATCTTTTGTGTAAATGTTTGTGTGAAACAGTTGAAGATCACAGAAGATCACAAAGTGTCGGCTGTAATGGATGTAATGTAATGTAATGTAAATTTCCCACCAGCACCTGACTTAAACACCATCAAGCATTTATGGGGGCTCTTGAAGATAAAGGCGATTAGCAATCAGTAACATTACTGCAAAGATGATCTCTGTCATATTGGGAAATAGTGGTGGGATAACATGAAACATTAGATTTTGCACAACTGTGTGCTGCCAGTGGCTCAAGTGCATGCTGATATTACAACAAAAGAGGGGTATTAATAAATTCTGAAATATATGTTTTTCTTTTCAAAGATTCAACATTTCCCTTAAATTGCTCTGTTGATTAAATATATATATATATATATATATATATATATATACAATAGTGGTGGTTCTAT